>PVJA010001904.1:105743-116530 GCA_004027025.1 Myocastor coypus
CCAATCCTCCTGCCTCAGCCTCCCGAGTGCTGGGATTACAGGCGTGAGCCACCACGCCCGGCTCTATACTGGGATTTTTTTTAACCCAACTTTTCCTTCTTGATTTTGGAAGCCTTGTATGCTATTTTTGTCCTATGAGCAGCAAGTAGCATTTGATAAATATGCATTCGAATCTATTTTCTCTAATTTTTTAATCATCAAAAATAAAGCAACATGGATGGCTCAATCTTGAGGAACACACACTGCTTTCCTTCCTGTCCCCTGGTCATCTAATTCCCAATTATTTGTGATGCTAGGGAGTAAGTAAAACTAGCTCATTGTTAGTAAATGGACATTTTTAGCCATGTGCCCTCTTTCAAAATTTCTTTTGTTCATCTAAAAGGAAAAAACCCCAGTGAGAATGTGACAGTTTCACCTCTTCTATGATGGCTATAAAATCATCAGCTATGGCTAATAAGTTTTGGCAACATAAAAGAATTGGAGCAGCCCTGCTGTCATAGTAATGCTGGCATAACTTGTAGAGAGGATCCCGTGGACAAAATCAGCAGGTGTGCATCATGCAGGTGGAGAATGTGTGGCTTTTCAACCTACTCAGACTGGTATAAGCTGGTAGCTAAGGACATTTCAGTGATTCCTGCATCTAGAAAGAAATTGGGATTCCCGCAGCACATAGCTTCTGGTTGGAGCCTGAAGGACACACATCCTCTGCAGGGTGCCAGGCCCAGGAGGTTAGGTGAGGCCACTGTCAAGCATGTGAGATGAAAAGAAACCCAGACTCCATCCCTGGTGATGGTGCCACCCCCGACTGAGTCTCAGCTGTGGTCGCTCATCACGGGGCACAGCTGGTCCTCCAGCTACTGGTGGTGCCACTGTCCTGGAGGAAGTAGCTTCCTCTGCCGCAGTATGGCCCTTTGGGCTCACTGTTCCTTGTTTTCATGTGGACACAGGCAGCAGGGAGCTGTTGCCTGCAGGGTGACCTGGGAAGGGCTTGCTTGAGGGAGCACTGTCCATCCTAAAGCTGAAACCACTCTGCAGAGGCAGCAACATGTGCTGCAGAGATGTGACTCTGTGTAGACTACAGGGCCCATGGCTGTGTGCAGCTCACCTGGCGAATTTTCAAGGCCACAGACTCCAGAGCTGCCAAGCTCCTGATGCACTGCCAGCTGGCTTAGGTTTCTATGAGACTTTCCTAGGTGCACTGGTTTCTTTGGAATCAAGGTAGCCATGAGCCCCATGAGGAAAGGTCACCGATGTGCTCAGCAGATGTTGGCAGTGTGCTGGGTGGCTGGGCCTCCTGTCTGTCCTGGAGGAGGGTAGATATGCTTGAGGGAACACCACCGGGCACAAGGCTGGGAGGTTGTTTTCATAAGGGATCACTGTAGAGAGTGGGGAGATGTCCTTGATGTCACCCAGCTCCATGCTACGCTGGTGGGCACTGACTTTGGAGCAGTTTCTAGAGAGCAGGCTTCCCAACTGCCTTCATCAAGGTGAGTGGAGTCTGACTCAGAAAAGCAGGGCTGAGAGATCACAGAGTGAGGACCTTTGAGTTCCAGGCCACTGGTCTTAACACTGACCCTACGCTTGCCCCATACCCAATGTCAGAACACTAACTCAAACTCTAACCTAATCTTCACTCTAATCTCAACACTTGTCCTGACGCTAATGCTAAACATGACCCCGACCCTAACCCCCACCCTGACCCTCATCGTAACCCTGAACCCTAACCTTAATCCCAACCCTGATCCAAACCCTGATCTAAACCCTAAGAAAGCACTAACTGTATCCCTCTAACCCTAATATGACCCTAACCTTGCCTTGACTCTGGCCCCAAGCCTCCTGGCAGAGAGTGAGTACAATTCAGTCGCCGTGGCTCCCTCTGAGAAGAGTACCTCTCCTTACATACCTACACGATCCCATTGTGAGCTCCTTTCAATTTAAACACTTACATCAGTTATTTACTAGTGCATGATTTCATTCCACTGGGTGTGAGATTTTTTTCTCCAAATATGGACTCACTGGGTGGTCATACATAAGGCATTGCTTTGCAGGAAATGGAGTATCCTTCCCTTGGGTTGTCCAGGGAAGCAGGGAGCCTGGCTATTTCAGGAAGGAGAGGGCTTCTGGGCCCAGGCTTTCTGGTGGGGGCAGGGTAGCTGTCTTCACCCTACAGCCTGGGGCTGCCAACCCTGTATTGTTCAATTACCTCCTGAAATTAGCTATGAAAGGGAGGATGGGCGGAGCCCTGGCTGGTGGCTGCACACACACACACACACACACACACACACACACACACACACACGTGTGCACACACACACACACACACACACACACACACACACACACTTCTCACAATTCTAGTTGGCAAGAAATGGTGCACTTCTTACAGCAAGATCTGAAACACTAACACCTGCTTTTGAAAGCTGTGCCTAATGGTGGCTGTCAGGGACCAGGGACCAAGTTGGGCTGAGGCTTGAGGTCAGCCTGGGTCAGTATTATGAAGACTGGGCTTTGGGCAGAGGCCTTGGGACAGGGTGCTGGAACAAAGACAGGCACTATGGGTCCAGCTCACCAAGGCTCCTTGAAATGATCTGTGGTCCATGGGAGTACCAGTTTGGCTGCAGCTGGCTAGAGGACACTAAGGTTTATGAACATTATACATAGGCTCTTTGTCAAGCAGGGACAGTCTTGAGTCGGTGGCCATAAGCCTCTGTCATTCCACTCATCTCCTTCAGTATTTTAATCATTGGATTGAACAATAGATATAAGGGAAGACATTTGCTCAACATTCCAACAGCTTAAAATAGGAAGGCACACAGGAAATGCACAGCAGTCAGGAGGGAAATAGATTTGACAAGACCAACTAGGTGAGGCTTCCGGTAGCAAATGTGAAACTTAGATACCAGATACCAGGAATCTGTGTCGGAGGCCCTTATGGGGGGCATCTGTGGGGGTTCCGGCCAGGTGAATGCTGAGCAATGGAAAGCTTGGCAGGGCCTTAGTGAAGCCCAGTGGTCAGCAGGGTGCCAGGCCACTGGCCTGAGCTCTACCTGGCACACAGACCTAACCCCGGCAAGTATTTCTGATGTAAGTACATATTTTAATTCAAGTCTTAAAACTGTCCTAAGCTACATGCAAAGTTTCCCTTCCCCATCACTTCTCAGTGGACCCTTTGCACAGAGAAAGCTCCTGACTCATGAGGTTACACTAAGGAATTTTCCAAACATTGAAGAAGACAGCATACTAACCTGAGACCTCATTCCAGAAATGTGAAAAATGGTGGGTGCTTCCCAACTTGCTCTGTAAGGCCAATACTATTTGACACCAGAACCAAGGACTTCCTAGAAAAGCTCAGATCAATATCCCTATGGAAATGGACACTGTGTGAGTTATAAGCATCCTCAGGCTGCATTACAGTGCCTTCAACAATAGGCATGAGTTGCCCACACTCAGGAGGCTGGATATCTAAGGTTAGGGTGCAGCACGCTCAGGGGGCCCAGCTCCAGGCTTCCAGGTGGTGACCCCCTTCATCCTCTCATGGGCTTTCCTCTGGGCCCATTATCTGTGGGTGTGTCTCCTTCTGTAAGGACGCTGATTCTGTTTGTTGAGGACCCCACTCTCATGACCTCATCCACCCTCACTGAAAGCCCTTACCTCCAAATATAGTCACGTAAGGGCTAACTCTGAGGAGATAGCACAATAGGTATACAAATATCTTTTACAAGTTTTTTTTTTTTCACCAATGAAACCCAGCAATATATGAAACAAATCATAGCCCAGGAGATCTGTGCCAGGAATACAAGGTTTGTAAACCAATCAGTATAATTCACCACACTTACATATCAAAAAAGAAAAATCTCACATGATTAACTCATAAAATGTACACAAAATATTAGGTAAAACCCAGCATCCATTGATGAGAAAAAAAATCTCAGAAAACTAGGAATGAAGAGGAACTTTTCTGACTTGAATGGAAGAGAACCAGGAAAGTCATCCCCCAGGTGACGGTCTGAGGAGACACCAGAAGTTCAGGATGCCCCCCGGGAGCAGACACAAAGCCTGTACCTGTCTATGCCACTCAAGCTCAGCAAGTACCCACCATCTTGGCCGGGAGACTGGGGTAAGAAAGTGGATCAAATTTTCCTAGGATAAAAGTGAACGTTCTACATTGTCTTTATGCACAGCAGCATGATAGCCAAGCTAGGAAGCTCAGTGATTTCTGTAGAAATTAATGGAAGACAGAATAAGAATATATTCCAGTTATTACTGGGGCCTTGTTATATGGGGGAGGGGGACAGTTATGCAGGGACCTTGAGCTTAGAAGGCAGGTCCCACTGATATAAACACCATGCTCGTTGACCATTTTTTAAAAAATGACTAACATTAGGATCGCTGAAAACAAGGTAGAACTAAAACCCTGGGTGACACTACCCATTGGCAGGTGGAGAAGGAGATCCCTTGAGATAGAAGCAGTGTAAAGGTCATGCATTGTCTGGGAGGAAGTTGAAAATATTAAATTTAACTTTGCAGAGTGTGGTATGCACATTAAAATGTAATGGTAGCTAATAAAAATAATAGAAATAGAAATGTAATTCTAAATGAGGAGAGTCCAAGCAGGAAGGTGAACTAAGCCCAATGAATACAGTGGTAAGCAGAAAAAGAGAAATAAATGAAGAATGATAAAGCTACAGATGGAGTTCAGTGCTACGAGTGCCTGGAAAGCACATCTGAAGCTCTGGATTTGACCCCAGAATTAAATTTAAAAAAGAAAGGCAGAAAAGATACAGCAGATTTGAAATGAAAGATGTAATAGCAAAGTAGCTCTAATTATGTCGGCTCTTACCATAAGGTTGAAGTGCTTAGCTACAAACAACTTTTTTCCAAAATAGAGGTAAGAATTCAATTACACTGTATTTCCATGAGACTCACCTAAAGCCTAGAACAAACAAGAAAAAAGCCTGTTTATTCTGAAATCATTAAAAAGACAAAGTGTTTTTAAATCAGAACACACTAATAGGAATAGGAAGCTTAAATGTTCAACAAGGAAAAAAGAAAATACTAATCAGGAAGGCAAACATGAAAAAAGATATTTCTCAAAACCAAAAATCAGTATCAAATAAGTAGAGCAGCATCTAATCAAATCTGATTAGAGCTCTGCCTGGAGCTGGGTGACCGCACAATGTTTGGGTTCCCACACTTGCCATGCATAGTACATAATGGGATGCGTGGCCTCTGGTAGCTGCTGGAGGGCTCTGTTCACAACTGAGAAAGCTGTGCTTTCCACCTGCTGGGGACGGGAGGAGCGAACCTAAGCAGCCAGGAGGCAGGGCCCAGGAGGAGGGCCGGGATGATGGATGAGCCTCCCAGAGCTGCCGCCTCTGCGCCTCTGCCGTGTCTTTAAGATTTGCCAAGAAGCTGGGCAGAAGGGCCCAGGTAGTGGTGGAAGGACAGAGAGTGCCATGCAGGCATCAGAGAGCAGGCAACGTCAACCTGGGATGCTGGGTTCACGTTACCTCAGAGAGAATCGACAGGGCCAGGACAGGGCTTGGTGACCTTGTCCTTGGTGACCTGTGGCCAGAGGCTTTGGTGCGATCAAGTGATGGGGCAGACAGAAGGAGAGGAGAGAGGCAGCGACTGCGTGCTGAGCAGCGGACATTGCAGATCCTTCTCTGTGGGACACAGCAGGAGACCAGGCTCCAAGCCAGCAGTCCAGGGCCGAGTGCCCGCCAGCTGGGAGGGCTATAAATGTCGCTAGGATGCCTTCCAGGAGGGAAGCAGGCACTCAGGGATTTAGTTAAGATGCTGGAAGATCATTCTGTTTCCAAGAAGGTCGCAGGGCAGTGCCTGGTGTGCGCGCACGTGTGTGTGACAGTTGCCAGATCCAAGTGGCCCAAGTCACTGCAGAAGCTGAGTGTGGACATGGGGATGCAGCCAGAGGGGAGGCCCAGCATTTACAGGACCTTTGGGCTGGCTGCGGTGGGGAGAGGCACGGTCAGCAGGTCCCAGGTTCTCTATCCTGCCCCGTGTTCCCTGTGGTGAGGCCGGGTGAGGACAGTGCACCGGGCAGCACCTACCATATGAACATACCTTCCCCAGCCCCTGCTCCTGAGGGCTCCTCTTGAGGCAGCTTCCTGGGCTTCCCTTTCCTTCTGCCTAGTGGTTTATTGTCTTGCATGTGTAGCTTTGCCAACTTGCTTTCTGCTTTACTAGTCCATCAGTGTTGTCCTTTCCCTAACCTCTCCTCAGCTGTGACTGTACCTGGTTCTGTGTGAAGGCCTCCAGTACTGAGTATTCTACTACAGGCCAGTGTGCTGAGGGTGTGTGATGCATGGGAAGTGCACCATTCATGAGGCAGACGATTGCTGGCACTTTGCGGTGCTGTCCTGTATGCAGACTTGGGGCCTCTAGTTCCAGGTGGATGTATGGGCCTGGGTGGCCTGCTGTGGGGGACCTGGCTCTGGCTGCTCCGGGGGAAGCCAACTGTGCTGCTGTTGTCCTGGAAGAAGACACAGGGCACTCAGCGCTCTGCCGCTTGTCCCTGGGCCTGGGACATGGGTAGCACTCTATCATGTCTCTTCACACCCACCTATGCCATGCTGTTGTCTTTGTGTACTCTGAGCCCTGAGCACACCTCTCCTGTGCTGATTCCTCTTGGATCTGGCAATGCTGACTGCTGTGTGTAGACTGCTTAGTTAGTTGAGCTCCTGGGAGTCAAGGAGCAAGGGAAGAGGAGATTAGGATCCAGGCCTCAATAGCTAGCCAACCTTGCCTTGGGGCTTTGGGGTTCAGTGAATACCCAGACCATGCTCTATGTCCAGCAGTGGGAATCCCAGGGTGGGAAGGTGATGGAATGTGTGCATCTGCCCAGCACAAGTGGGGCATCCCAGATTCACCATCTCCAAAGAGCTGGAACATTGTGGGACCCCAGACGCTTCAGACTGACCCTGCCTCATTAGGAAGCCAATGTGTTCACCCCTGTGGTTTGTTCCTGTTTCATTTGTCCTCGGTGAGGACAGCACAGCCGGCTCCTCCTGGGGAAATCACCCCCGTCATTAGTGAGGCGAGCTTTCATCTTAAAAGTGCCTGGCAAAAAAAAAAAAAAAAAGACACCAGAGAAATGGCACATGGGATCTCCAGCCGCCCCCATTTACTTCTTCATTTGTCTGCACATCTTGGCTCCTTTTCTTTAAGATAAACTTAAGGAACCTAGAGAGACACATAAATTATCTGGCGCTTTTATTGCTCTGGTTCTCATAATAGGCTACATTGTGTGACCTGACCATATCTTTTCCAGAAAATTTATGTTGTGGCAAGAAGAATCCCTGCTAGCAGAAACAGCCCACACCAGGGAGGTTTATTAGGGGGAGTATTTATGACCAGTCATGAGCACTCTCCTCACTCCTGGGATGCCATGGAACATATGTGCTTGGGGACAGTGGGCATGGGAGGGGATGGAATGAGTGGGCCCTTAGTGCCTGGCCTTAGTACCTACCTTGGAGGCCATGGCTGGGACCTTTCCCTTCTCAGGACCAAGCTCCAGCAGCTGGAACCTGGAAATCTGATGAATTGACCATGGGCTGTGTGGTGTGTGAATCCAGTTGCAGGAAGAGCTGTGTCCGTGGGGATACCAGATAGCAAAGGACCCCAGGACCATGAGACTTCAGCCCCCACCCCATCTGTTAAGGTGACAGATGGTCTCAGCCAGCCCAGCAGTCACTTGAGACTGAAAATACATTGGATGACCCCAAAAATCAGGTCCTCAATCTCTCTCTGTCTGTCTGTCTCTGTCTTTGTCTCTCTGTCTCTGTTTCTGTCTCTCTCTGTTTCTCTTTCTCTCTGTCTGTACATATCTACCCTCCAGCCTTGATCTGTACACTAGAAGGTAAAAGCCCAGTGACCTAACCAGAGCCCAGAAAGCAAGTGAGACTCACAGCCTTCTGTTAGGCCAACCTCTTGGGCTTACTCCTGGCAGGCACAGCTGGGTAGACAGCCTCCTCACACTTAGGTGTGACATGTCTTCCTGGAGACATTAAGTGTGTGGAAGGTGCCCTGGCCACCCCTAGGTGCTGGCTAAGCCCCAAACTCAGGCCACTCTATGGGAACCACCTATCTGGGAAGCAGCCACAACTTTCATGATCTCTGCTGTCTCCATGGCCAGTGTTGCTCTGACCATGTTTCTCACCAGTTCTGAGGACAGAGGGTCCAGCATGGATGCTTCAGTCAATATGCAGACAGTCACTGACTCAGATTTGTCACCTTTACCTTGGGGATGAAGTCCTGGATCACTCAGAGCCTGGCTATTCCAGGGAGTCACAGAACGGCTTCCTATAGAGCTCCAGAGAGGCTTCTTCATGCAGGGAAAGCCTTCATCAGACAACTGACTGGGCCCATTCCCAGAGGGCTTGCTGGTCTGCACGGAGAAGGAGAAAGCAGCTACACTGGGGGCCTAGGCCTGATCACGATCCCCATATCTGGTCTCCCCTGTGAGGAAATGAACTTACCCTTCCGCTCAAGGACCCTGCCATTTGGGAAGAGGGTGCTTGCTGCCAGCTGCTGGGAAGGCTACCATTCCTCTCACTGGTCACAGCTGGCCTTGGGCTCCCAACCCTGCAGACCAGACCAGGACAAGCCACAAGGGTGCTTCCTCC
The DNA here is from genome assembly GCA_004027025.1 of Myocastor coypus. Classification (NCBI taxonomy): domain Eukaryota; kingdom Metazoa; phylum Chordata; class Mammalia; order Rodentia; family Myocastoridae; genus Myocastor; species Myocastor coypus. The sequence goes on from PVJA010001904.1 coordinate 114,389, forward strand.
TGATTTCCTAACACATAGAGAGGAGTAGAACTACGAGTATTTTTTTTTTTAAACATTTTGTAGATGCTCGGGAGATTAGTGAATGGAATCTGGCTTTGCTTAGTCAATGTCAGGAAACCTCCCAGGATGGAATGAAAGTGTTGTGGCTCCATCCTCAGAGCCTGGCGGCTAAAGGCCTAGGCAGACATCAAGGTTCATGGGTTTTGTACAGAGCCCCTTGTCCTGTGCATAAAAATGACAAACACAGTGACACAGATAACTGGTTGTGAGTAACCAGCCCCGTCTCCTCTGATGCTGTGTTGAACACTTTAGGTATAGGACCGACTTTTGTGCTTTCAACAACCCTTGAAGTAGATGTGACTTTCTCTAGGGGGCTCAGGGACGTTCGGTCACTTTTCTGAGCCACAACAGCCTCAAGCTTCAAGACAGAAGTTGGAAGTAAGCCCTGGGGCAGCTCCAGAGCTGCTTTGTCCTGCATCTACCCTGGAAGCACTGCCCCAGGACTGATGCTAGGTGACACCAGATTTCCTAAATCACTAGAGGCCACCTGCCTTCGGCTCCTTTCAGCTCCAAGTTTCTTTGAAGAATAATGTCCAACTCCACACTTTTATTTTTAACTTTATTGATGCATAAAACATACGTCACTCCAATCATGTACTTAATACATATTTAATGGGTTGATGCAGTCACAAAATCATGCAACAATTGACTCTTAAGATCTACTTTGTCACCCTTCCCGAAAGAAACCCAGCATCCATTATCAGTGGTCATCCGTTCTTCCTGACTCCCAGGTGCTGGACATCACTAGCCGGCTGTATGCCTTCAGAGAAACTTGCCTCTTTTGGATAATTTCGATAAGTGAATTGTTGATTGTGTGGTCTTTTGGGACAGGCTTCTTTCCCTTGTCCTAAGGTTTTCGAGGCTCTTTTCTTTTAGCCTGGGTCGGTACTCCAGCGTCTGACTATGCCACGTTTCATTTGTCAACAATTGATGTACACTGGCGATTATAAGTAGTGACGTTGGGCGTCACCATGTGCAAGCTCCCAGGGGAGCAGATGTTTCTTGGTGTGTATGTAAGCATGGTGCTGCTGGTCATGTGATAATCGCTGTTGACAGAGCAGCCAAAATGCTTTTCGAAGTGGCCGCACTGTTGTACATTCCCACCAGCAATTCATGAGACTTTGGCTTCCTCCATGTCCTCGCCAACCCCACTGTGGACTGTCTTTTTGATCACCAGGAGAGCTCAGCAGCATAAGTGGCTGCCCAGCAAGTGCAAGGTCCCAAGTTCAATCCCCTGTACTTAAAAAAATAAAAATAAAAAAGGAACTAACTGTGAAAGCAAATAAATTGTCTAATAGGAAGGAAAAAGCTGGGATGAGGACAAGGACAAAAGGAAGAAGAGAAAAAGATGTATTTATGTATATATGCAGAATAATTTGGATAATTGCACAGCTGATCTCTGCTGGTCTTTTGAAAAGAGCAGTAAATAGGTCAGATTTTTCTCTTTGTATTCTTTTGTCCCTTTTTAATTTCTTAAGACTTTTTTGTTGCTTTGCTTTTTAACTAGTTTTTCATGTTTATATCTGATAATCTAAACAACTAATTTGAAGATAACATCATGCAATATAGTAACCTTGTTGAATTCTTATTACTTCGTGTGATGAAACTTTGTATTTTCTTTCTTTCTTTTCTTTCTTTCTTTCTTTCTTTCTTTCTTTCTTTCTTTCTTTCTTTCTTTCTTTCTTTCTTTCTTTCTTTCTTTCTTTCTCTTCCTTCCTTCCTTCTTCCTTCCTTCTTTCCTTTCTTCTTCCTCTTCCTCATCCTCCTGCTCTTCCCCTCCCCCTTTTCCTTCCCCTCCCCCTTTCCCTTCCCCTTCCCCTTCTTCCTCCTCCTGCTCCTCCTCCTCCTCTTCCTCTTCCTCTTCTTCTCCTTCCTCTTCCTCTTCTTCTCCTTCCTCTTCCTCTTCTTCTCCTTCCTCTTCCTCTTCTTCTCCTTCCTCTTCCTCCTTCTTCCTTTTCCTTCTTCTCTTCCTCCTTCTTCTTCCTTCTCCTTCCCCCTTCCTCTTCCTCCTCCTCCTTCTGCTTCTGCCTCCACCTCTGCTTCTTCTTTTTACTATTGTGTACTCTTTAAAAAATGAAATCC
>PVJA010001905.1:0-116224 GCA_004027025.1 Myocastor coypus
ACTGGATACTCACAATTGTGTAATGTAGCTATAATTAGTATAAAAGTTCACGTTACAAATAATTTTGAAAATAAAATTTTTTCTTGTGCAAAGTTTTAACCAGTATTGAAAAAAAATCTTCCTCATGATATAAACAATACATATCTTTCATTAGCACTGTATACTGAGAAATTGATTAATAAAATATTATAAACATTAATATTGTAAAGAATTTTTTTGTATTTTAGAAAACCTATTAAAATTTTACTTGTAAGTTAAACTATTCAATTTTCTATTAGGTTCCCTAATGGTTAAATGTACTATTGACACAATTTTCCATAATATATCTATTTTTGTTCAATTTAAATTTATATGAATATTAAGTTTTTAATGGATCATATTTGTATAGGTACCTTAAGATGTAATAAGTCCTTTTTTGAGAATATTGTGAATAGTTTCCCAATTTATAAATGTATATACTTAGTTTTGTCAGGCATGTTTATTTACCTATTGCTAAATAACTTCTGTGCCTAACGTGGAAATAGGATGAAAGCTAATATTCTTGTCTTTAAGAAATTTACCATATAACCCTTTGAGAATATTTACTGTAAATTTTCTAAAATATTTGCAAATGAAATTTTTAAAAGATTCCTCAAGATCATTGTAATCATAGTGTTACACTGTGAAGGATTTGGATAAGAAAGCCTTCCTAATGTAATTTGGGTGGGAGGGACAAGTTCAAAGTTTGTCGGAAAGAATAATGTAGAGTTGAAGATTGTCAGGAAACACAGGAAATGATACAGAAACATGGTGAGAAGTGTACACCGTAAGAGTAACTCATCAATGTGAAAGAGATTCTAAAGTTAAAGAGATTATGACAAAGAATTTCCAATGGTGGGAGACATGAAACTAGGTATTTAGGTTCAGTGTAGAATCTTGGAGATGATGAAAGGTTTTTAGGACTGTTCATAGAGAAAATTATTTCTAGATGGTTATTCTAGTAATCAAATGTTGGTAAGGAAATAGTAGAGATAATAAACCTAATTTGGGACCTGTTGGAGTACGTCAAGTGTTAACTTCCAGTGTGCACAAAAGACTGAAACTTATTAAAGAGGAAACATATCTGAGAGAAGTGAGGGAAAGTTTACATATTTTGTTTAGTGTTTGTCATTTTGATTTTTAACTTGAACCAGTTGAAAGTAAACATTGATTAATTTTAATTATACCATGATCATGATCTTATGTAAATTTTGGATGTAGAGATACAAGCTATGAAAATCCATGTGCAGCTCAGACAGGATAAAGGAGTGAACAGACTAGGAATCCTCCAGTGTCTTTACCATTTTAGTATGGTCATTGCGTTTTGGTCTTTGCTCTCATTGTTTGAGAAGAAGGCTCTCATCTTGTGTATCCTCATACGTAGTTTCACGGTAGACACCCTGTGGATAATACTTTTGTGTTCTCTACTAGGAGGAAAAAGAAGACACAGGAAAGAGTACACCTGTATCAGTGGGGAAAAGTCTTCATTTTCCTGGCTTGAACTTGTCATGACTGCCAGCTGCTGTGGGGTCTGGGAAACCCTCTTTGGCTATATACTTTCTCTGTGGCGCAGTCAAGGTTCTGCCATTAGGGAAGCAAAAGTAGATATTGAGTATGCATCTCTGATATGAGTTATTTTATAGGACTTACTGATTCTCCAGAAAATACGTAACACTGAATTTTAAAGCTGTAGCATATTGGATTGGAATTCTTTTGCTTGGTTGTGTATAAACTCAGGACATTTGTTACTGTTATTCTGATCCTATTGCTTTCTTCTTAGGAAAACCAGATCTTACCAGCAAGAAAATATAAAAATACATACACTTTAAGGGCCAATTTATAAATCTGAAAATAATACCTAAGTGCATGTTTTTAAATATTTCTAAAGTTAAAATTTACATTTTTGGTTCATAGTCTTAAACTCTAAAAACGTACATTTTTGAAATTGCATATCATTTTATCCTCCTGTTTTCTAGTCCCACGCATGGTCCCAGGTGAAGGTAAGAGCTAAAATTATAGTAGTTTTATGATAGGAAACATACATAACGAGATAAAATATCAGGCTAATACTTTTTTTTTTTTCCTAAATAGCATGCAATACAAACGCAACATTTCATAGCTAAAAATAGCCAGTGAAATCTTTGGATTGGCAAACCACCCCAAAAATTTATAAGAATGAGACCCCCAAAGGAAAGTAGCTGTTTGGAATATCTTTTGATCAAGTTCCCAGAGATGCAGAATAACTTTAAATGTTACTTGGCTAATAGAATCCCTGAAGAAGTACAGAAAGAACCAATGATAAATTTACTAAGTGTCCTTTCTGAACATCCATTCATTATATGGTTTCTAGCATGTATTAAGTGTTCTCACATTACTACCAGTAACATAGAGTCTGTGTTTATGAATAATGAAGTGTTCCTCCTAATCATTTTGGGATTTTGTTCGTTTATTTCTAGATGCAAGTGAGTCATTTTTCTCCTTGGCTTTCTTAGCAACACTAAAATTATATTTCTCTTTGTATTGTTATGATTGAATAACTAACTGCTTCACATAGAAAAACAAGATACAAAGAATATTGAAATCATGTTTCAGATTGTGGAGTCTTATTAATGGTATAATGCTCAATGACTTCATATATAAGAAAGTCGTTTTATGAGAAAACTGCCCACATTCAAGGGCTGCTAAAAACCAAGAGAAATTAGATGGGTTTCTAAAAAAAAAGTCTCTAGCAAGGTATTTGACAGCCTACTTTTTTTTTTTTTAAGATACTGTGCTTAAGGATGAAGGACTTAAAAGCAATTAAGACATTCCTTAATCTTCAGGTGTTTATAATTTGAAACAGTATAAAAACTGAAGACTCAGGACAGCTTACTATTATTTAAAGCTATCACAGCAATATCAGTGTTTATGGTTCTAATATGAATGTCTATGTTGATTATTACTCCATAAAAATCATGCTGAGATTCATTGGTTTAAGCAATAGTAGCGTTTTTTTTTTCTTTTCTTTTCTTCTTTTTTCTCTTCATCCTGTGTGTCATGTGGGGCTCAGTAGAGCAGTGGAAAATTTTCATGCCATTGCAGTCAGATGATAGCTGGGTTGGGGTGTCCAAGAGAGCTTCAGTTACCTGAGGCCTCAGGACTTTGGATGTGGGCTCAGTGTCCCAGTGACATCTCACCTTGCAGAACCCTTTCATGGGCTCCGTGTTCTCAGTGGGATAACCTGGACTTTTTACATCATGGTTTGGACCTCTGTGAATTGGGGAGCCAAGTTGTTTAGCCCTGGGATCTGAAGTTGCAGGATAGCCACTTTGTTCTACTGACCAAAGCAGTCTTAAGACAGGTGTTGATCAAGGTGGGTAAGTGAATGAGCCACACCTCTGGAGTTGAATAAAAGGAAACAGGTCACAGGCACCTGCGGAGGCCCTCTCTAGTGACCCACTGCCTGATTAGGAAGTAAGGGCTCAGTAGTGTGAGTTCTAAAGATACAAAAGTTTGAATTTGGATGTTAGAAGTAGTCTTCACAGATCAGCTAAGGCTTTGTAGCGAGTCAGCATAGAGGAGATGGCAGGGATAAGATGACAACTATCCTTTTTCAGAAGAATAGTATATGTAAATATGTACAGCTGAGAGAACAGTCTTCGGATTGATGATTGTAGTTTTTAAAAACCTTTTATTTATTTATTTGGTACAGGGTCTCACTACCATAGCTTGGACTTGTAGTGATCCTCCTGTCTCAGCCACTCCAGCACTGGGATTACAGGCGTGTGCTACTATGATGGTTTCAGTGGTGGGCTCAGTGTGCCTGGAGTTCTGGGGCTGGCACAGCATGTGGTACCAGGCATTGAACCCAGGTTATTGCGCTTGTTGAGCAGGTGCTTAGACCACCAAACTATTTCCCTAGCACTGGATTAATAATTATAATGAAAATTAAAAATTTGAGACACATCAGCTGACATTGTTTCCTTCATTAGGGTAAAAGTGGTGAAAATGCATACAAGTCGATGTTTCTCCTGGCTGATGCAATCATGAACGGGAGCATGACTGAGCAGTGGCAGAGCCAGTGGTCCTTTAAAGCAGACCTATGATGAGCTTAGAAGTAGGCTGCTAAAAATGGACTTGGAGGAATGTTCTATTGGCTTTATCATATTTCAGAATTTTTTTTTCTCATAGTTGGACAAAGCCACATTAATGAAGCAAGTGTGTTATTTGAATACGGGAGAAATGAAAGATTGGCATAGTTGTGGCTTGGGAGCTTTCCTTTCTTGATAACTAAGTTTTGTGGGGCACAGCCTAGTGGTAAGATATCAAAGATATATATGATTGGGTTTAGGGACTTGACATGTCCATCTCCTGTGAACAAATAAATCTTGGCCTTACAGTAGTTCAGTGTCAGATGAAATCAAAGTCTTAGACAGAAAAACAAGCAATCATTTTAAATGCCTCTACTTTTGAATCAAAATGACAGAATTAATTCCAAAAACAATTATTTTTTTGTGCCATTGCCATGTATTTGCCAAATCAATAATTTGATATGAGGAAATCCCCATATCAAGTGAAGCATAAGTTTTTTAATTCTCGGATTCTTTTGTATTAGTCTAGAAGGGAAGTTCCTGTTAGATCCACACATTCTCATTATGTCTGCACCTGTAAGTTTCTCCAAGACTCTTGTAGAAGTAAAATATCTATGGCATAAGCCCTTTTTTGCTCCCCACATTCAACTATTAAAAAAATTTTGTGCAAATTTTTCATAGCAGTTATTTGTTCAGAAGGTTATTTTTTTGGGTTCCTCCAGTGAACTAGACCCTGTCAAGGTTATGTTTGGATTACAGTGTCCATCATTGGAAGTCAACCTTCAAGAGATCTGGTGGAAGGGAATTCTGACAACAAATGCAGAGAGCCTAAAGAAAATTTCAGGTGTACCTTGATGAGAAGGAAGTCAGCTTCATGTTAATGTGCTGAAGAAATGAAGCAGACCGGACAGTGTGAGGCTCCAATGCTGTGGCAGAGCTTTCAATATTTTCTTTGTTGGAAAGAAAGACAAAAGGGATGTTTTGAGCAGAGCAGTGAGATCACCATGAGAATTGTTTCAGATTTTGATATGAAAAAAATTAGAACAGAGGTCAGAAAGAACTCAGGAAGCCATTCCAGTAGTCCATAGTGATGATGGTGGTAAGGATTAGGTAGAGGAGGTGGAGTTGGTGAGAAATGTGATGCCTTCTGCTCCCTTGTTCCCATATCTCATCCGTACCCCCTTCCCCATCTTGTCTTATATTTGCTCTCCTCCTCCTGTTGTGCTTTTGCTAACTTGGTGTAACTTGGTACATGGCTGTCTTGAATCTCGTGGTTCATCACCTCTTTATCCTCTTTTTACTTACTCATTGTTGCTTGACCATGTTTTCTTTCAGGCCTTGTACAGTTCAGTTTGCTCTTCTTCATGGATAGATCTAGATTTCTATCTTTACTCTGCTAGGGAAGCATATGAAGAGGCCGCATTTTCCAATTCAGCCAGACTGGGTTGCTGTAGATGGTATGACCTGGTCTGGTCTCATTGGAGGTATGTAGAATGAGTTCTCATCTAACACTGGCTGGCAATGAAAGGGACTAAAGATGCTGCATTCAGAGGAAGCTGCCAAGAATGTATGTCCTGATGGTGGAACCAGTTGAGCTAACTCCATTGTTTTTTGTTTGTTTGTTTATTTTGTTTTTCTAACTACATTTTTTTGACTGTGTTTAGAGTCCTGTTTCTTGTTAATAGTGAGTAAAGGAATAAATGAATGAATGGAAATGAAAACGAAGTGAGAGAGAGAGTTTTGTGGTCTGTCCCAACGTGGTAGTCATCTGTTGCTTTGTGCATAGGTGATAATATTTATAGCCTCTTAGTAACTTATTATTAAGTGTGGCAGATGCTTGTGATCTTCATGAAAAAACGTGCCAAGTAGTCTGTTTACCTTCCTTCTGGTGATAAAAGGGACATCTTTTAAGATAAAAGATGTTCCTAAGGTGGGTCTCCAGCTGTGTCCAGTCTTATGCTCCTCTAATGAGACATCACTGATAACTGAATGCTACATTGGTTGAAAGTTGTCCCAGCCATCCCTGTTCAAATTAGCAACTCGCGTGCCAACCAGACCTTGTGGAATAGTGAAGAGTTGACAGCACAGGAGTTAGTTACAGCTAGGAGTGTGAGGTCCACAGTGGCTATGGAGCTGGGCCCAGGGACTGAGCCTGTCCTATGGATGTACACTTGTCAGAGTTCATGTGGCTATCTGTTACACAAATCATGTTTTCAACCGTACTATTATAACACTTAAATTTTCCCTAAGGGCAAACAAAAGGCCACATAATACTTTCTCTTAATCAGAAGATTTGGCAGCAGAGAAGTGTTATGCTTGGTGAATAGTGTATCACTGCTTAAAGAAGAAGGGAAGTTTGCTCCGCCCTGGTACGGAAAGCCTCAAACCTCTGCTTGTCTTAACATGAGGTGTTGATTCTTATTTTGATACAGGGACCACCTGATAAATTCATTTTGTGGGCAGTTTTGTATGTGGACTGACTTAGCCGTACATTAATTAAATCATTAGTTAAATTTTATTTGTAGATTCAGGGGAGAGCTAGCTTGATAAAAGGTGTATCAAGTTTATGCTGCTGTTTTTCAACGGAGTAGTATAGATTTATAGAGAAACAATATAAAGGATGTATCCTTTTATGGAAATGTGCATCCCCTAATTATCTGCTCAGGGTTTAATCCAGCAGTTCTCAACCTGTGGGTCTCAATCCCGGCGGGGGTCGAATGACCAAAACCTAAAGCCATCGGAAAATACATATTTAAGCCCATGCTATGCCATGGTGAAATGTTATTTATTGGAATTAGTAATTTGGAGTAGCCACCAAAATTATTTTTTGGTTTGGGGTCACTACAACATGAGGAATTGTATTGCGGGATCATGGCATTAGAAAAGTTGAGAATCACTGGTTTAATCTAACAGTTTATCCCCTCCCCATTATATTATAAAAGAAAATGTTGAGATGGTCAGTATAAAATTGAAGTAGATTTGAGTTCCTGCTTTACAAAAACTTATTACAGACCTTGATAAGTAGTAGTAGGCAAACGGAATGTTTGTCTATTTATAAATGTGGTTCTTAAATAAACTTTTCTATGTATATGTGTATAGGGAGAAACTGCCTGCAGCACTGCTACCTCAGTACAGGGGACAGGTAAACTGCTCTTTAGCTGGTTTAGCCAGTGTGACTGTTGTACCACATTGCGATTGTTAGGGGCTTTGCTCAGAAACACTTAGATGTTTAAGAAATGTACTCTTTAAGATTTGAGTTATGCATCAGTAAGTCACATGCTAAAACAATGCTCACTGTATAAGTACTCTCCAAACATCACAAAGTCTACCCTAAAGTCTGTTCCAAACATTTCTGTCTCTCTGTCATGAGCAAATAACAACAAAAGACTTATTTTAAGTACAAGTGAAACAGAACTTTGGAGAACTTTCCCAGAAATTTGCTGTACACAACAATTAGAAGAATTTTGTGCATAAACCACACAGGGGAGCACATAAACTCATAATACAAGATACTTCCCGAGTGACACAGGAAGACAAGGTAGATACTTGCCTAAGAGATGGTACGAAATGGCCAGTAGAAACTCCCATTTTTAAAGCCCGAATTAGCTAGGGTCTGACTACTCAATATCCAAAATCCTCACATGTTACAAATCGTCCTTTGGTTGAAAGAAGATCAAAACTTTGCTTTTCTACCTAAATACTTATAATTTTTGACTTGGTAGAATGAAGGTAATAGTAGATATATATAGAATATAGTTGCTGTTATTTCTGAGCTTTGTGCTTTTTGCAACTCAAGCACTTATCAGTTGGCTCCTGGTGCATTGATGAATAGATGCAACTCTTAGTATTTTCTGTGGAAGAGCCTGATTGGTCACTAGTGAGCTTTTCCAGTATATATTCACTTCCTGGGTAATTACATAGTGCCATAAAATCATGGCACATGCGCATGCACAAACACACACACATAATGGCACACAAACATTGTAATTTTGCATTTGGCTATAACCTTAGGTATGAACTATAAAAGCAAAATCTCCCTAGCGTTTTCTTCTAGCACTAACTTTATTTCAACCATTGCAGATAGCAACAAAACACAGTGTACTGACTGAGCATTTAGTCCTTAAGGTAAAACTATGATGTTAAGGTATGTTATCACACTGCTTCAAGGCTCATTCTTGCTCCGATGTTATTTCCCAGTGCACACTGAGCATGCACGACAGGAAATTTAATTTGTGGTGAAGGTATGGGCCTAGAGTCCAGAGAAAGATGAACCTAATGGACCTAGTGAGATTCATAGAATATAAAATGTCAGAGATGTTCATGTGACAATATGAAAATAGCCCTGATTTCCAGCTACAGTCATTAGAGAAAAAGGAAATACACATCATATTCTTTATAGAAAAAGATCATGTGTAAATAACTCTGAATGAACAGGCTGACTTAAAGAATTATGAATGAAAGTACATGGTGTGTAGAAACGTAGTGTTCTAATATAGTTCTGGAAACAGCCAAAACAATTAGACAAAAGAAAAAGAATAAGAACTGGAGGATGAAATTATTATTTGTAATAATAATAGTATTACACCTCTGTAGAAGGTGCCCAGAACTTGACCAAATGACTTCTAGATTTGATAATCAAATTCAGTAATATAATTGAATACGAAGTCATCACTCAAAAATCAATAGCATTCCTGTACACAACAAACTTACTTCACAGTAGCATCTAAAAAGATAAATATTTAAGGATCTAACAAAAGGAAGTAATGAGAGAGAGAGAGAGAGAGAGAGAGAGAGAGAGAGAGAATTACAGTACTCAGTAAAAAAGGTTGAAGAGTATTTCAGAAAACGGAAAGATTTCCTCATAGAGGCAGAACCAATTTTACAAAAATGTCCAAACTTTGAAAACTGTTACACAGATTCAATGTAATCCCAATCAAAATATCATTAGTGTACATCACGGATCTAGGGAAAACATTTCTAAAATTCATCTGGGAGCAAGACACAGAATCGCAAAGGCAGTCCTGGGCAACAAAGGTAAGGCATGAAGTGTCACAAACCCAGATTTGAAATTATACTACAAAGTTCCTGTGATAAAATCAGCATGGTACTGGCAAACAAAAAATCAATAGAACAGGATCTGAGGGTCAGTAGAACAGATTATAAGATATAGACACAACTACAGACACCCTCCCCCACCTTATCTTTGGCAATGGGGCCAAATGTTTGCCTGGAAGAAAGACACTCTCTTCAATAAATGATGCTGGAAAAGTTGGCTTTCCACATGCCAAAGACTAAAAGTAGGCCCGTGTCTACCATGATGCATTAAACTCAACTCAAAATGCATCAAAGATCTAAATCTTAAACACTAAATCTACTAGGTGGGAGAATAGGTAAAAATCTTTGAAGACATAGAGGTAGGTAGAGAGCTGATGAACAAAAACCAAGCTGCACAGGAGATACTTCAAGGAATCAACAGTTTGGATCTCATTGAAAAGTTTTTGAACATCAAAAGAAATCAACAAGGGCCAGCCAGACAGCTCAGTGGATTAAAGCTGTTTAGGGAGACACAGGGACTGGAGTTCGATCCCTGGTGTGCCATGCCGGCCCCACCCCCAGGATGTGCTGAGACTTCCACTGAGGCTGAGCATGGTGACACATGCCTGTAGTCCCAGGTCTTGGGAGGCTGAAAACAGGGGGGTCACTATTAGTCTAATTGTGTAGTGAGACCCTGTAGACCCTGTACTAAATACATAAGGGGTGGGGGAAATCAACAGAAGAAAATCCATGAATTGGGAAAAAATTGTAGCAAACTGTCCTGACCAAGGACTTCTATCTACAATACATAAATAATTAAAAACAGGCCCCCAAATTCAAAGACTCAATTGAAAAATGGTTATCTGTGAGGAATGCAGATGTCTCAGATCAAGAAATACAAACAGGTTGCCGGGCGTGATGGCACACGCCTGCAATCCCAGCACTCGGGAGGCTGAGGCAGGAGGATTGGTGCAAGTTTGAGACCAGCCTGGGCTACCAAAGTGTGCTCAAGGCCAGCCTGAACTGCATAAGGAGACCCTGTTTCAAAAAGAAAAAGAAAAAAAAAAAAAAACAAGAAAGAAAGAAAGAAATACAAATGGTGAATACATACATGAAGAAATGTTGAACATCATTGGTCATTTGAGAACTTAAAACAATGAAGATTCCATCTCACCTGAGAAACATGATTATCGTCAAGACACCCACAAATAAAGTGCTGGCAAGGAAGTGATTAAAAGGAACCCTTTCTACTATGGGTGGAAATGTAGACTGGTACAACCACTGTAGAAATCAGTGCAGAGATTCTTCAACAATCAAGTATTAGAAGTACCATTTGATCCACCATACCCCTTCTGCATATTTTTCCTGGATAATTGAAAATAATATACCATAGCAACATATATGCGCCCATGTTTGTAGCAGCACAATTTATCATAGCCAAATCTTGGGAATAATTGAATTGCTCATCAACTGAGGTATGGATTAAAAACATATTTTTACACAATGGAGTGTTACTCGGCTATAAAGAAAGATAAACTCAAAGCTTTTATAGGTAAATGGGTATAACTATGAGCTATACTTGTAAGTAAAATAAATCAGATTCACATGTGTAAACATTGTATTGTCTCCCTAGTATAAGAACCTTAAAGAGTAAGTAAAATCTGAAATACGCAATAGGCATTGTGAAAAGGCAAAATCTGTTTAAAAGAACAAGAAAGGAAAAAGGAGGGTGAAATAGCACAGTAGATTTAGAACCTGCTCAGGTAAGTGCGGAGAACCAGGGTTTGGTCTCTGGCACCATCAGTGGCACCAGCCCCACTCCCAGGCATGCTGAGCTGGCTACTGACTTTGGGGATGGTGGTACATGCCTGTAATCCTGGGGAGGCTGGGGAGGCTGAAAACAGTAGGATCACTACAAGTCCAAGCTGCATAGTGAGACCCTGTATCAAATACATAAAAAATAACAGGATAAAAGAAATATATATATATATATATATATATAATATCTGTATATATATATATATATATATATATATATATATACATATTAGCTAAGAAGTATATATAAGCTAAGAATTGTATTCCTTTTTTTATTGAAAAGAACAGTCAATACTGTTCTGGAACAAGTACTTTAAAGATAACTATATGTATCTAACAACCATTGTTTTCCTGTTGTTTTGAAATTCTGTATCACTTTAATGTTTCTTTTTAGTTTTTATTTTCTTTACAAAAGGAACTTTATGTTATATTATATGTAAAGGAGATAGGCACTTTATTTTGTTACATTACATTGTTATGACTTGCAGATAAATGACACTTTAGTTTCTGGTGTTCTTGTGTCAGTTACAAAAAGTCTTAGTTATTGAGATTGAATAAAAATTTAAATGCTACTTCTGAAAAAAAGTTCTGTTAATGATGATATGTGGAGCATCAGCACTATTTCATGTCTTTATTTAGAGCATAGCTTGATTTTCCAAAGAGTTCCTCAAGGAGTATATGAAACTTGCAGTAGAGGTTTTCTTCATTTCAGAAAATAATCATTTCTTTTGTTGGAAAAATTTAAGATTAGATTTTACACTATGAGGTGGAATTACTCTTTGCTCTTTATAAGGCATTCATGGTTAAATTTATTAGAGCAAGGCTAGAGGAAATTTTATTAATACTTGCATTTGTTGCCTACATTATTGAGAATAAAGGAAAGATTAACCTCTAGTGCTGCTGGACTGGCTGAACTTAACACACTGGATTTTTATTATGCTGCTAACCAAACCTTTCCTTCCTCTGAAACCTGTATTGCTGTGCTTCAACCAGTGTGGTCTGAATACTATCCAACATTTTAATAATATTTAGCAGTGCTAAGCTTAGTGTTGCTTGGTAAGTTAAACTTGTTGCAAACCATTTGCAGTTATGTAAATGAATTATTTACACATATCTGATAAAAACTCAGTGTTGTTATTAAGTTGACATGATCATGCAAATACCTGACCTGGAAGTCTGGGTAAGTGCAATTATTGTGGAGAAATAAAAGTAAAAGGAATTATAGAGTTCTAGAAAGGCTGCCACTGTAATCTCCCCTGAATACGTTGTAAATCTCCCCTGAATATGTTTCATTTTATTGCAATAATTTTAATTTTTCTCTGTAAAGTTCCTCTAATTGTATATATGTGTGTTTAAATATTTCAATCAAGGCTTGACAGTAGATGGACCTAATTTCATCTCAACTGTGAAATTACTCACTGTCCAATTGTGTTAATGAGTGGCAAATCTGACCCCTAACATTCGTAGCTGAATGGCCTCATTGCTCAAAAAAGTACTAATGGGACAAGAGAGGGGAGAGTGATTTTAGCTGAGGAAGAGAGACAGAGAGGAAGCGAAATGTCAACCTGGAATTGGAACAAGGCTGTCATAGAATTGAAGCATATTCTTCCAGATTAGCTGGTCTGTCTTCAAATTGTAAATTGCATTGAGAGTAGGTGGAGACTTAATATCTGATTTAAGCCTGCAGCTCACCCTGCTTTGAGCTTCCTGATGAGCTGTGGCCCTGCTCCTGACCGATTACAGCACGAGCCATGGGTTGAGCTGTCCCAGAAGCCATGGGAAGGACTGAGGAAGAGGTTGCTGAATGTCCTGTGCATGCAAACTTGTCAGATGTCTGTATCAGGCCATGAGTGGGAGTGCGCACGGGTAGCTCTAGCGCCTCACATAGTGCTCAAGAAGCATGATAAAATACTGTGTTTATTAATGTATTTCATAAAATTATAAAGATCCTGTTGTAACCAGTCATACAGCCAATATGGTGATCTCCACAGCCATAAAATCTACATCACAGAATGCAAGGTTTAGTGTGTCTTATACTTATTAACTTTTTGCGTTTTTATTGATTTAATTTGCTTTATTTTGTTTTGAAGTAACAGGAAACTTTGATTCACTATTATTTGTGACAAAGGCATTCTGCTTTACTAAGCTTTTTAAAAATTTAATTTCATTTTGAAGAGTAAGAACAAAAGGAAGAACAAAAATGAAAAACAAAGATGGAAGCAGGGTAACATGTAGCAATACTTATGTTACAGAGTTTCAAAACAAGAGTAGCTGAGTAACAATGGTAGATATATTATCTATTTTTATTATCAAATCTGTTCCTGAGATTAGCATAATTATTTAAGATTGGACATATGATTGAATATTACTGCTTTCTTTGAAGAAACCTTAACTTTTTGTTATTATCTTTTTTCCACCTTCTCTTACCTTTTTAAAATTTTATTTTAAAGAGAGTATGGTGGCCAGCCAGGTAGCTCAGCGAATTAAAGTGCCTGCTTAGACAAGGTGCAGGAACTGGGACTTGATCGTAGGTGTGCAGTGCCAGCCCCACCCCCGGGTCCTATCAAGACAGCAGTTGAGACTGGGCATGGTGATGCTTGGGAGGCTGAAAACAAGAGAATCACTAGGAGTCCGGTCTGCGTAGTGAGACTCTGTAGCCCCTGTACTAAATACATTAAAAAAATAAGAGGATAGTAATAATTGATATGACATTAGAAATGGTACACAAGTAGAAGGCCAAAATCGCAGGCATTCAAGCATGGCTTTTGTATTACACATTGCTGTCCTCATGCAGTTGTTTAGATGCAGATATTAGCATGCATGGTTAGTCAAGGGAAATATTGTACACATTAACTGCTATTAAAAAAAAAAAAAAACACTGATGGAAATTCTTCGTCCAGTCACCTCCACCATCCTGTGCATATGCTTGCACGTTTTTTCCTCTACATTTTTTCCTATCTTTTGTCCTTTCTCTTCGCTTAGTTGTTTAATCCTTTAGTTCTATTTCTTTTCATTTTACTATATCTGTTATACCTTTTGGGTTTGATTTCTCCTTCTGAGTTCTTACACTAGGGAGAAAATACAATGTTTACATGTGTGTGTCTGGTTGAGTTCATTTGTGAATATAGCCTCTAGTTGTGTGCACTTATCTATGAAAGCTTCAAGCTTGTCCATTAAATACAAATACCACATCTTTTTCATCCAGTCCTCAGGTGATGGACATTTTGGTTGCTTCCAGGATTTGGCATTGACAAACTGCTGCTGTAAGATGGGTGCACATAAATTACTATGGTATGATATTTTCAGTTCTACCCAGAACAGGAATAGCTGAATTGAATGGGATTTCCAGTCCTAGATTTTTGAGGAGCCTCCACTCTGATTTCCATAGTCGTGGTACCAGTCTACATTCCCACCAGCCTTAGAGAAGGGTTTCTTTTTCTGTGCAGTCTCTGAAGTATTTGTTATTAGTTGATTTCTTTAAGATAGCGATTTTTCTGGGAAAAGATGGTACCTTGATGTTGTTTTAATTTGCATGTCTTGAATGGCCAGTGATGTGGAGCATTTTTTTTCAGGTATTTATTTGCCTCTTGTATTTCTTCTCTGAGAAGTGTGCATTCATTTCAGATGCTCATTTTGGATTGAGTGTTTAAGTTTTTGGGCCCTATTTTTTTTAAAGTTATTTATATAGTCTAAATAGAAGACTTTTGTTTGATTAGTAAGTTAGATTTTTTCCAAATTTATGGCTTGTCTTTTTGTTTTGTAGGTGCTTTCTTTTGACATGCAGAAACTTCTCAGTAAGAGGGCATCCCAGTTGTTGATCATTTGAAGTATTTCCCATGCAGTTTGATGTTTTTCATGACCTATTTGCCTACCCCTATGTCTTCAAGATTTCCTCCTACTTTCTTACAACGGGATTTAGTGTTTCTGTTTTAGTGCGTAGATCTTCAATCCATTTTGACTTAAGTGTAGCATATAGTGGTAGATCTGGGTCTAGTTTTCTTTCTTTCTTTTTTCTTTTTTTGGCATTGGAGAGCCAGTTTTTCTAGCATGATTTATTAAAGAGGCTTTCTTTCTTTCTTTCTTTCTTTCTTTCTTTCTTTCTTTCTTTCTTTCTTCCTTTCTTTCTTTCTTGCTTGCTTGCTTGCTTTTTCGGAACTAGGGGTTGAACTCAGGCCCTGCCTGCGAGGCAAGCGCTTATTCTACTGAGCTACCTTCCCAGCCCTAAGAGGCTATCTTTTTTCCAGTGAACATGTGTGGCCTCTTTGTCAAAGGTATAGCTGAATGTGTTTATAGTTGTATCTGCATCTTTTAATATGGTCGACTGATCCTTGAGTCTGCTTTTTTCTGCCAGTACCATGTTGACATTTTTTTTTTTTTTTTGTATTATGGCCAGCTCAGCCTGGCCTGGGTGGTGGGGCTGGCATGGCATGTAGTTCCAGGGATCAAACCGTGGTCTCTGCATAAGCTTTCCTAAGCAGGTGCGATGTCCCCACCATGTTGACTTTATCAATGTAGCTTTATAGTATAATTTAAAGTGAGGGATAGTAATGCCTCTGCCTTGCCTTTGTTGCCCAATATTTCCTTTGCTATTATAAGTCTTTTGTCATTCTAAATAAATTTAAGGAATGTTTTCTCTAGATCTGTGAAGTAGGTTGGTGGTAGTTTGATAGGAATTGCATGGAATCTGTATAATGATTTTGAGAGTATGGCCACTTTCACAATGTTGGTTCTTCCTATCCAGAAGCAAGGATATCTTTTCATTTTCTGAAATCCTCTTTCATTTCATTTTTCAGAGCATTGTGATTTTCATTGTAAAGATCTTTTCTTCTTTAGATTAATTCCTAGGTATTTCATAGAGGAATGTTATGCTATTGATGTTTGCTTTTTTAAAAAATATTTTTAATTTATTACTTTTATTTTTTTCTTTTTGAGACAGGGTCTTGCTGTACAGTTCAGGCTGGCCTTGAACTCACTTTTGTAGCCCAGGCTGGTCTTGAAGTCACACAGATCCTCTTGCCTCAACCTCCCAAGTTCTGGGATTACAAGCGTGTGCCACTATACCTGGCCTTATTATTACCTTTAATAAAAAATAATATTGAAACCATTTCAAAACACATTAGTAGGACAGCCACAATAATTGATACAATGCATATCGTCTTCATAGTAGTTGTTCCAAGTATAAGATGCAGACATGATAACTTTTCTAAACACTATTTATAAAAATATTTCTTCTCATTGAACTAAGAGAAAATAGTTGTATACGTAGAGCAATTTTCCATAATAGTAGTGGGTTATCAGCAAAACTGACAATGTTGTAAGCTGTTGAGTTGAGCCTTTCACAGCTCAGCATACTAATCTGGCTTTACTCTTTATGCCTCGTGGTTAAACTTTTCTGCTAGTAGTTAAAGCCAAGTTGAAGCAAGACCTATATAACAAAACATGTAATTTTTATATCTGACAAGGTCAGTCAAATCCCCTCAGGGTTCACTTTGAAACCATGTACAGTGTTTTGTATAACTTTTGTCATTGTCAGCCATCTGGATGAGTCATGGCCATTGCTTGACCAGTGTGCTCTTCTGAAAGCCTGAATGTTTTCTCTTTAGGTGACTCGTTAGGCACAGTATACATCACTGATCCCATTCCTCTGTGGCCCCATGATCTTCTTGAACAGAATATTTGGGACACCACTGAATTATAGGATGTTATAGTACAGGTTCTTTTATGTTCTGAGTCCTCACTGGCCTTTAAGGGCTAAAGCCAAAATATTGGCTTACCTTGTAGCTCTTCTGTTTTCTCTAATTTTTAGTCTGAAAACTTAGGTTCTTAACCCTCCAGAAGAGAACCTTAGTGATTCTAATAATGTATAACAGGGACTTGGACTTATCACTTTCTAAATATTAAATGCCTTAGACATAACATGGAACCAGTGTTTTCCACCATTCATTGATATTCTAATAAATCCCTATAGAATGTGGTTATTAACTCTGTAATCTGCTATCGTGCTAAATTTGTGTGTTAATTCTAGTAGCTTCTTAGTGGAATTTTTTGGGTTTTCCAAGTAGAGAATCATGTCATCTGCAAATAATGATAGTTTACACTTCTTTACCTATTCTTACTCCTTTTATTTCTCTTTCTTGTCTAGTAGCTCTAGATAATAATTCCAGAACTATATTGCATAGGAGTAATAGGGCTGGTGAGAAAGCTCTGCAGACTAAGTTCCTGCATGGGCAAGTGCAGGGACCAGGATTTAGTCTCTGGTCTCACATGCAGTGTCAGCCTCACACCTGGGGTACACTGAGTTGGTGATCACAGGAGTGGTGACACATGCCTGTAGTGCCAGCACTTGTGAGGGTGAAAACAAGAGGATCGCTATGACTCTGAGCTACATAAGGAGATCCTATACCAAATACATAACTGAAAAACACACAAAAAATGTGACTGGTGGACGGGATCCTTGTTTTATACCTTATTTGACAGTTAAAAGATTTCAGTTTTTCCCAATTTAGAATTACGTTGGCTGTTGAACTGTCATAGATAGCTTTTATCTGACTGAGGTAAATGTCATCAGTTCCAGTTTTCTGTAGGACTTTGATCATTCATTAATGAGTGTTGGACTTTGTGTAAAGTCTTTTCTGCATCAACTGAGATAATCATGTAGTTTTTTTGGATTTGGCTTTATTGATATAGTGTATTACATTTATAGATTTATGTATGTTGAACTATTCTTGCTTTCCTAGGATGAATCCTACCTGGTCATGGTGTGTAATCATCTTGATTATTTGCTGTATTTTATTTGTTAGGATTTTATTGAGGATCTTTGCATCTATGTTCACGGGGTAGATTAGCCTGTAGTTCTCTTTTTTTGGTTGAATCCCTCTCTGGTTTTTATATCAGCATAATACCTGCCCCCAGCGATGACTTTGGGAATATTATTTCCTTTTCAATTTCATTGAAGAATTTGAGTAGTATTAGGATTAAATTGTCTCTGAATTTCTTTTAGAATTCAGCTGTGAATTCATCTGGATCTTGGCTTTTCTTTGTCAATAATTTTTTTTATTACATTTTCAATTTCACTGGCTGATATTAGATTATTCAGAGTTTTTGTATCTAGTTGATTGAGTTCTTGTAATTAGTACCTATTTAGAAATTTGTTCATTTCTTCTGTGTGTTCAATTATTTGAGAGTAAAGATTTTCAAAGTAGCTATTGGTTACCTTCTAATTTCCACAAGGTCTGCAGCAATTTCACCCTTTTCAATCCTTATTGCTTGAATTTAAGTTTTTCTCCTCCTTTTCTGCTGAGGTTAGCATGGAGTTTATCAATTTTATTTAATCTTTCAAATAGCCAGCTTTTTGATTCTTTAATTTTTTTGTATTTTCTTTATCTTAGTTACATTAATTTTTGCTCTAATATTTATAATTTCCTCTCATCTTTGGGCTTTGATCTTGGTTTTCTCTTTTTAGTTGAAGCTTGATGTGCAGCATTAGGGTATTTATTTGTTCTTATTCTGTTTTCCTAATATGTGAGCTCACCAGTATAAATTTGCCTTCATTTCATCCCACAAATTCCAGTAAGTTGTACTTAAATTTTCATTGGATTGTAGATGTTGCTTAATTTGTTGTTTAATTTCATCAGCAACCCACTGGTTGATGAGTATTACCTAATATCCATATGTTTATGGGGGTTTTGTGATTTTTTAATTATTAACTTTCAGTTTCATTGTACTCTGTTCAGGTAATATGCATGGGACAATTTCTGTTTTCTTACATATACATAAGAATGACCTATGAACTATTATGTGGTCTGTTTTAGAAAAATGTTCCATGTGCAGTTGAAAAGAATTTGTATTTAGATGTGGCCGGATGAAACACTCTGTGTACGTCCATTAAGTCCATTTGTTTAAAGTTCATTGGTTTACTTCTGGTACCTCTTTGCTAGGTTTTTGTCTGCTGGACCTATTGTTTTGAGATAAGTTCTTGTTAAGGTCTCCTGTTAATATTTTGGTATTGGACATTACAGTTTTCATGTCCATTAAAATTTGTCTTATGTAATTACTTACTTCCACATTTGGTGCATACATATTTATGACTTTTATCACTTCTTCTTGTATTTTTCCTCTAGCCAGTATATAGTGGGCTTCTTTATTTTGTTTGATCATTCTTGCTTTGAAGTTCAAATTGTCTGTGAACAGGATTACTACCCCTGCTTTTCTCTAAGGTCCTGGGATATATAGTACTGTTTTCTGTCCTTTGCCTTTCAGCTTATGAATTTCTTTGCAAGTTAAATATGTTTTTTGTATATAGTATATTGTTGGATTTTGTTTCTTAATCTAGTCTGCTAATTTATTTCTTTTAATTGGTGAATAGACTCCATTTATGTTGATGTTTATAATTTCTGTATACTCCCTTATGTTTGTCATGTTATTTTCTGTTATTGGTTACCTACTTTCTCCTGTGATTGTTTGTAATGTTTGATGGTTTCCTTCTGTTGTCATTCTTGTAGTTATAGTCATTTGGGACCTTTTCTAGAGTACCTTTTAGGACTCTGTATAGGGCTGGTTTAGTCATCATGAAATTCTTTAGTTGTTTTTTATTGTGGAAGTATTTCACTTCCCCATTAAACTTGAAAGAGTGTTTTGTAGGGTGTATCAGTCTGTGTTGGAATTTTTCTTATAGGCCTTGAAATAGTTTGTTCCATGCTCTCCTTGATCTGATGATTTATGTGAAGAAATCTGCTATTGTTCTGATGGGTTTTACTTTAAATGTGATCTGTTTCTTTTCTCTAGCAGCTTTTAGTATGCTGTTCTTGTGCTGAATTTCTGGGATGTTAATTATTCTGGATGTGGTTTTAATTGATTTGATATTCTTTGGAGTTCGGTATGCCTCAGTTAACTGAATGTCAGATTGTTTCTCTATATTTGGGAAGTTGCTATTACTTCTGACTAAACCAAAGTGGACAGAAGTATCATTGATTTGGACTCCGTCTATCTTGTTGATGCCTATTAGTTTTATGTTGTTCATCTTTGTACCATCTTGTAGCTGTTGAATTATTATTTCCTGAATCCTATTTGTTTTTAAAATAACTTTCCTTACCTTTTCACTAGCTGCAACAGTGTCTTCAAGGTCTCAGAGTAGATCATCACTTTCATTCTGACATTTTTGCCAACTTTTAATTGAGTTTTCAATCACCTGAATATCTTGTTGAATCTACTTCATGCGTTCTATTTCTTTTTTTTATATTTTTCATTCATGGTTTCCATCATTTTTCTATTTTCCTCTATCTTTTATCAGTGTCTTCTTTAGAAATGCTTAGTAACTTTTTCATTATAGTTATCATTTCTTTTTTTTTTTCCTTTTGGAATTTCTGAATTGATTTCCTCTATACCCTTCAGTAGTTTCTTTACTTCAGATGCTATTATTTCAAAGATTTCTGGTATGTGTCTTCCAATTTCTTCTCTGCTAGTGTTTCCTGTGTTTGTTCTGGGTGGATGATGGCCTGCGAATGCATTTTGTTCCTTCTCATTGTCATTTTGTATTTGAGAGAGAACTCTTTATTTTGATTTCTATGTTTTTTATTTTTTTGGTGAAAATTTGGTAGTAGTTAGCTCTATCAGTTTGATTGGAGCTTCCTGGTGAATACTCTATTTTTTATATATCTCTTCTTATCAGGGATTCTTGTTTTATGTGTGTCCCAAGATTTTGTCCTCTCAGTGGAGAGTGAGATATTGGTTTCTGTGTGGCACTGTCCTTTGTTTCTCAGTGTAGGACTTCAGTGAGGTTATTACCCAAGTGCCTGCAAATATTGTTACCCGAGAGAGATTATATGGTTAAGGCCGTTATGGTTTTTTATTTATAGTAATACGATTAGCAAAACTAATAATAGGTAGTGAGATTTAGCAATTGAAAAACTTCTGTAGCTAATGGGTTTGTATTTTAGACCATAAGTACAAATATTATGGCTCTATAGCTAAGCAGATATTAAATTCGGATTTTATTTAAATTAGTTCCCCTAAGTTCTGTGTGGTCACCTCCCCTTGAAGTACCTAGAGTTGTCCAGGCAAACTGGTTCACCGCAGGTACGTTTTGCCCATCTGTCTAGAGAGGATGCTCCCATAGATCTCTATCTACGTTTGTGCCCTACTGGAGGTAGCTGTATGCTTCAGTTCACCAGGTCGGAATTAACAAACTCGAACTCAACCAGCTGGGCCTGGCATGGGTCTGGCTGTTGTGCTCAGCTTCTTCCTGCAGTGGCCCATGGAAGTGAACTCACTGTGCTTTGCTGGCTGAATGTTCTGCTCCTGGTTTAGCTTGCTGGGTCTAGTGCCTAGCCACTCCACAGGAAGTTCTGCCATAGGGTCCCAAACCAAGTGTCTCTACTGAAGTTGTGTTTTGCCATGTTCAAAGCCAACACAGGGCCTATCTGCTGTGGATTTCCACTCTTCCCAGCCCTAAACTGACTGGGCCTCTCTGTGGTCCATACCAAAGTTTAATGAGACTCTTGAGCCTTGCTGTAGGTCCTCCTTTAATTTTCCTTGTAACATTCAGTTTTACCGCAGAACAATGTTAAGTCAGTTTGCAAGAATCCCTGCCTTGGCCAGAGAGATAACTCAGTAGAATAAGTGCCTACTTGGCCTACTCAGGGTCCTGAGTTCAGGACTCAGTATGAGAAAGAAAGAAAAGAAAGAAAGAATCCCTGATCCCTACCTCAACATCTGATTATACTCCTCAGATTTCTCATCCCTGACCATCCTACAAATGCTGTATATATATTCAATTATTTTGTATATGTATATATATATATATATATATATATATATATATATATATATATATGATTATATAACTTGCGGACTTCGTAAAAACTATATTTTGTGAATAATATTGGATTAAAAATATATGAAGAAAAGGTAAAATAGGATTGAATGGAGAAGTTGGAAAAATATAGAGACAAAAAATTAAAAAAATATGCTAAAGTATTTTGTGGGCTCTGTAGTAAATGCTATTTGCATAATTATCATAATATAAAATTCTTTTTCAAATTTTAGAGTTATTTCACAGGCAAAGCACAGCAAAGCCTTATAAATGGAATAATTAATATTCCTAGCCTTGCCAATATAAAAGGGTAGATGACAAATATTTTAAGGTAGAGGTGAAAATTAACTGAGGGGAGATGATAGCTTCTCATGTCAAAGTTTTGATGCTAGTTTCCAGGTCAGAGTGTAGACTTGATCCAGCACAACTGTGCGCAGCTCAGAGGCACCAGAAGCTCCCCCTCTGCTGTTTTCCTCTCTATCAGAGGCATGTCTCTCCCATCCTACTCCGATGGTGACTCTGAATCCTAGACGTTATAAAACATAACAACCAGACCTCTGCTGACTAGTAAATAGAACTGAGTGCAAACAATATTTATGGCATCGTAGAATACTTGGCTGAACCCTCCCAATTTCTTTGTGCTTATGTAGAGATGTTTTGCCAACAGTAGCACATGCATAGCTGCACGTGCAGCATACACACACACACACACACACACACACACACACACACACACACACACATGGACACATATGCCAAGCCATGAGGGATACCAGTAAAACTCACCAAGGAAAGAGGTGCATGAAGAAGGTGTCTGGACTGAGGCTCCATGCAACTGTTTATTTGTCATAAAACTATCGAAGAGTTAACATATAAGCACAAGCATTAAGTGAATGACAGTTGTTTTATTATGTTTTCAATGTTTTTAGTTGTATCTTAAAATATACCAGATGCTTTCCCCATGATGCCAAACATATGGCTTGTGGCCCTGCTCTTGTGATCTGCAGTAGATTGCTGTAATGTACAGGGCAGGGGGAAAGCGATTTACAGATAGCCTGGCCTGAGTGTCTCACAGCACAGCTGGATCTGATTTCACTGAACTAATGGTCTCTTCCCTCCAGCACCTTTTATTTTATCAAATGCCACACATTATTTTTTGAAGTGGTTCTTGTTGTCGTAGTGAATACCACACATGGATAACATACAGGACATTTGGTTGTCTGCTTTTTGGCTAAGGTGAGGACCTGCTGTTGTTCATGTTTGGGTGCAGGATGTACTTCGTGGGACTCCTGGAAAAAACTAATGAGTTTCAGCTGTGTGAAAAATGACGCATAAGGCCCTGCTCACTTGGTCAACCGACTTGGAATCCGCTAGAGTCATTTGAGTTCTAGGCACAAAAGTGGGGCCTCCCAAGGGTTCCTTTCCCTGTGCTTATTGCTAAGCTGACATGTCACCTGGAAAGATGAGGAGGGCAAGCAGGAGTATAAAACTGTGACTACTCCATGGCATTGGGAGTGCCTGTTTGCTTTCTGCCTCTTGTAGATTTGAAGCCCCTTGAAGGTAGAGTTCATGACTGTTTAACATCAGACAGTCTGCACGTGGCTCTGCAGCTCTTACATAATGGAGAGTTACATATCTGCTGAATGAATGGACGGATTCTCTAAATATCAAAGAGACTGCCAAGATCTGATAATTGGGTGCTAAGAGGATGAACAGTGTCTAGTGTCCTGTAGACTTCATTTTACTTTCTGCTTTTTCTAAAAGTGTCATTTTTAAGATTCATCTTTTCTGCTTCTTGAAACATTCTGTTTCTTCTAACTGTAGCAGGACATAGAGGATGATTGAAATATGCAGCAAATCTTTAAATCTAACGATGCCATTACATTACAAAATGCATTGCCCTTGCCCGTCTCAAAATACTCTGTCTTGCTTCGAACACACTTATCGCATCTGGCCACGTTCTGAAATAGAGTTGGAAGACCTCCTTCACTGGTGTCCTTGGGGAGCATGATCAAAGTACAGTGAGCGCTGCCCTCACATGCTGCCCAGCAGAAAGCCAGGTCGACGAGAAAACAAAACAAAACATTACACTGTGTCCTTGTTTATGTTATTCAGCAGCTCTGGCATTGTGCAAATTCTAGCTTTTCAAAGTCAAAAGTACCATAAAGACAAACTTTTGAATTATGCAAGACAGAAGCAGCCACTACAGCAGGACCGAAGACCTTCATGAGAATGGACTTCCAAGACTGCTTTCAGGAAATGGCAAGAAGTAAGGGGAAGTGTTTTAAGAGAGATGAATGACATGTTGTCTTTTATTATAATATACTTTTAAATTTTAAATATTAATCATTTTCCCCATATACCTCATATCCTTGTCTGTGTTTACTACATATTCCATATTATTCCCTAACTGTGGGACCTGAGGGGAGAACATTACTAGCTATAATGGCAGATATAACTGGTCATGTTTAAATTTAACTGCAACCAAATGTTTTTTGATGCAGGATCTCGATATGCAGCCCAGGCTGGCCCTGCACTCACTGTTCAGCTCAGGCTGGCCTCGTACTCACAGCAATCCTCCAGTCCCAGACTCTTGAGTGCTGGGATTTCAAGTGTGTGCTACCAGACATGGTCAAACTTAGTTTTCTTTCCTTCCTTCCTTCCTTCCTTCCTTCCTTCCTTCCTTCCTTCCTTCCTTCCTTCCTTCCTTCCTTCCTTCTCTCTCTCTCTCTCTCTTTTTCTCCCCCCCTTAGTACTTGGACTCAAACACACAATCTCACATTTGCCAGGTAGGCACTGTGGCGCTGAGCTATATCCCCAGCCCCTCAAATTTATTTTTAAGTGAGGGACTATTCTCTGAGTTTTCTATCTCCTGAAGCTTTGTTGAGGAAACCAGGAATAGGTTTCACCAGATGTTTTTAGTGTTTCTTGTTTATAAATACCTCCATTAATTATGTCCCTAGAGAAAACATTTTTCTTTTCTCCTTCTGAAACTTAGTTTCATCCAGCCCAGAAAAAACTAGGTGATAATTATCAGGATAATCAAGATATCTTTCGTATCCAAGACCATTGCCTAATCCAACCATGAATTTTAAGAACTGACTTTGGAATCAAAGTCATTATATTTTTCTTCTTTCTCTTTCTTTCTTTCTTTCTTTCTTTCATTTTTTTCTTTCTTTCTTTCTCTCCTCCCTTCCCTTCCCTTCCCTTTCCCCTTTCTTCCTTCCTCCCTTCCTCTTCCACCTGCATTTATTGATGTTTTCTTTCTTTCTTTCTTTCTTTCTTTCTTTCTTTCTTTCTTTCTTTCTTTCTTTCTTTGGTGGCCGGCCCAGCTCACTCTGGGGGTGGCATAGGCGTGATACGTGGTGTTGGGGATTGAAGCATGGTTCTTGTGCTTGCTTAAGCTTGCCTAAGCAGGTGATTTAGTCTGCTGAACTATCTCACTTGCACTGATATGTTTCTTTAAAGGAGAAAAAAAATTCATGAAACAGAGGACCAGGAGTTCTGTAAAGTGCAGTTAAGATCTCAGAATTATATTTTTACTGTATGTACATAATCTAATCTATATACATACCTATTTATAAATTTCACAGGCAAAACTCACAAAATTTAAGTAACACTCGCAACATTTCAAGCACACAAAAGAAGTTGAAAATTAATATTGGCTTCAAATGTTGAAATTCATTTCACTCCTCTACAGTTCTAGCTTGAAAATAAAATGCTGCTGCCACAAATTCAGTCTATATGTGTCGATTAATCCTGGGCACATGAGGGCCTTTTTACCTACGTTTTCTCCCAGAGAGGATTTCTTTTGTAGAATTCATAGTGAAAGACAATATGTAACTTTTTGCATGAGCCATCTATGCAAAGAGATCCATCACTCTTCTTTGCCATATACATTTAGTCAACCATCAAACTGTATAATTGTGTCATCTTTTCTCCTCGACTGTTACAACCTGCCTAAAACCCTGTCGCTGTTCTGTCTCTCCTGACTCCGAGGAAGCCGCCTGACTATCTTCCCACATGTATTCTTTGCATCTTAAGATCCAATAGCCACAGGCAGTTGAGTTGTTCTCACAGTCAAGTCACTCCAGTGTTCGAAGCCCTGCGTGATTCCCCGTTGCTTTTAACTAGCTCCTTCCTACCTCATCAAACTCTTTGTGCTACTTTCTTTCTGCTATGCACTTCCAAACCTTGACCTTGCTTCAGTTCCTCTGATGTTCCGTGCTGCGTCTCAGCGCTGTTAGGCTACTCCCTGTGCCTCTACACCCCATGCTTTCTTTTATCGCAGTAGTCTCTGCACCTGTTGTGGAGCTGATTTCAGATGTGACTTTCTCAAGACAGTGTTTTGGTGACTCATCAAAGCAGTTCTTGTCCTCAGTTGGTCTGCTTGGTCTCCTGTGCCCTGTGTGAATGTATATTTCAGTTTTGTCTGCCAGTCTTTTTACTTCTTTTGGAAAGGAGCAACTATTAATAAATAGCTCTTTCATGCTCAAATTTTTAATGCTTGAATGGCACATTGTTTTTTTCCCCTACTTGTATAGCTTCTTTGTTGTACATAAGCAGCTACAATTATACAGTTGTGTAGTTAATTTATAAATATCTTAAATGTAAGCTTCATCAGCAACTATGTATGTCTTGTACATGGATTATCTTTGTTGTTCTTTTAGTCTGTGTGTGTGTGTGTGTGTGTGTGTGTGTGTGTGTGTGTGTGTGTGTGCAGGGTCTCACTATGCAGGTTGAACTTATAGTGATCCTCTTGTTTTCATCCTCCCCAGTGCTAGGTTTACAGGCAAGTGCCACCACACCCAGATTTGCTCGCTGGCTCAGTGTGTCTGGGGGTGGGGCTGGCAAGGCATGTGGTACCAAGGATCGAACCCTGGCCCCTGTACTTGCCTAAGCAGGTTCTTATTCCACTCAGCTATCTCGCCAGCCCTTGTACATAGATTATATTGACCTCTACTATAGTGCTGGGTGCTAATTAGGTGCCAGGTATTTATTGAGGCATTAGTGAAGAAGGTACTCTGGACTTGAAATTATATTACAAATTGACAGTGATAAAAAATCATGGTACTGGCACAAGAACAGGTATGGGGATCAAGGTAACAGTAGAGGATGCAGAGACAGCCCAAGCACGTTCAACTACTTTATCTTTGGCAGAAGAGCCAAAATATGCACTGGAGAAAGATAAGCCTCTTTAATAAAAGGTGTTTGGAAAACTTGCTATCCACAAGGGGAAGATTGAATCTAGACTCATATCTTTTACCATTTACTGAACTGAACTAAACTAAACTGGACTAAGCTGGGCATGGTGGTGCACACCTGTAATCCCAACACTTGGGAGGCTGAGGCAGGAGGATTGGTGTGAGTTCGAGACCAGCGTGGGCTGCAAAAGTGAGCTCAAGGTCAGCCTGAACTGCACAACGAGACCGTGTCTCAAAAACAAACAAACAAACAAACAAACAAAAAAACCTGAACTGAACTAAACTGGCGCTCAAAATAGCTCAAAGAAATAAATGTTAAAACAGAAACAATGTGCAGAAATTTAGAATACACATAAAGTCACAGGCAAAGGCAAGGACTTTCTTTTTTTGTTCCTGTGTGGTCTTTCACTACACAGCTTGGACTTGTAGTGATCCTTCTGTTTTCAGCCTCCCTAGTGGTAGGATTACAGGCTTGAGTCATCACTGGACTCAATCACCAGCTCAACACACAGAGGGGTGGACCCATTGGGGCATGTGGTACCAGGGATTGAACCCTGGCTCCTGTGCTTACCTAAGCATGTTCTTAGTTGCAGAGCTATCTTGTTGATCCTTAAGGCAAGGACGTCCTAGATGGAATCCTAGTTGCACAACAAATAGTAATAAAAAATAAACAAATGGGTTCATATCAAGTTAAAATGCTTCCACACAACAGAAGAGCTATCAGAGTAAAGACACAATTTACAGAATGCTTAAATAGTTTTGCCAACTATTCCTCAGGAAACTAACATCTAGAAGATATAAAACAACTCAAACAAATTAGACTGCCCAAAATAAAAGAACCAATTGAAGATGATCACTTGAAATGAATACACATTTACAGAAAAAGTACCAACACGGCCAGGGAGATAGTTCAGTGGCACAGTTTCTGCCTGGCAAGCACAGTCCTGAGTTTGGTTCTCCTGCTCTCCCCAAAAAACACCAAATAATCAATCAATAAATATGTAAGGAAATGCTCACCATCAAGGCCATTAGTTAAATGCAAATTAAAATAGCACAGAACTTCCAACCTAGCCCAGAAAGAATGGCCATCATCAAGAACTTGCATATGGATAAAGTCAATGCCTAACATTCTCAAGAACTGTCAGGCAATGCCAAAGCAGACACATCATTTTCCCTCCCACCAGCCATGTATGAGAACTGCATTTCATTCACATATTTGCCTACACTTGTTACTGTCTACTTTATAAAAAGTATAATTTTCTTTTATTTTGAAGAGTAACAACAAGAGCAAGAAAAGCAAAAGCAAAGACAGAAACAAGGTAACATACAACAAAGCACAGGTTACAGATTTTCCAAACAAGAATATGTGACCACCAGTGATTAATATATTATCTATTTTCATCATCAAATCTGTTGCTCAGATTAACAGATATAGTTATACAAAATGGGACATATGATTGAATATTACCACGTATTTCTAAGAAACCTTAAATTATCATTCTTGTCTTTCATTTTCTTGTATTGCTTTTTTTAAAAAAATACTGTATAGAGAGTATAGTACCAATTGATATTACATTAGAAATGGCACATATAGAAGATCAAGATGATAGGTAATTCAAGCATGGTTTTAGTATTACACACGTAAATGCTTCGTATACAGATATCATCATATGGAATTTGTCATGGTGATTATTCTGCCCATTAACTGCTATTTTCAAAAAACCTGATGAACACTCTCAGGACA
This sequence comes from Myocastor coypus, assembly GCA_004027025.1. Lineage (NCBI taxonomy): Eukaryota > Metazoa > Chordata > Mammalia > Rodentia > Myocastoridae > Myocastor > Myocastor coypus. Next base: position 28,699 of record PVJA010001905.1, read on the forward strand.
ATTATCTTATCCATCTTATAAATAGATGTGTATGGTTTCCCCCCTATCTATTTACTAACTTTTCTCCTTTCTCTCTCTTTGTTGCTAAATCCTTAAGTTGTATTTCTTTCCATTTAACTGTGTCTTTTATAACTTTCAGTTCTGCATGTCATAAGAAATCACCAACAGAGTGAAAAGACAACCCATAACTCTGGAAAAAATCTTAACTAATAATCACTCATACAATGGTCTTCTATCTAGAATACATAAAGAACTAAAAAACAATAGAACCCCCCAAATTTAAGAACCTAGTCCAAAAAGTGGGCATCTAAGATGAATACACAGTTCTCAGAGGAAGAAATACAAGAAGCAAATAAATCATGAAAAATGGTCCACATCACTGGCCATTTGAGAAATGCTGAGAAGGAACAAGAGAATGGAAAAGGTAGTCTGAGGAAATCATAGGAGGCAGCCAGTCTCTGACCTTTGCAGCCTCTGAACCACCAAGGTGTGGGACTTTGCTTTGGAGAGAAAGCTGCAGAGTACCATGTTGCAGGAATGGCAGTGGTGGCCTCACAGGGTTCCAAAATGGCATGGGCATAGAGCATTTGTTCCTCAGAATCAGGTGCAGAGTGCTCTGTGATCCAGGCAATTGACCCCTATATCCAAGAAAGAAGAAAGCCTGGCTTATGCTCAGGCTGGCAGCAGACCTTGGCAACATCCAAGTGGCGCTGGTTTTAAATGCATGCTGGAAGCAAGAGTTCTGAGGTTAAGAAGGCTTTCACCCAGCTTTCAGAAGGCCTAGGAGGCAGGCAATGTGCCCCTGAGAGAGCAGGGTGTGAAGCCTAACATGTAATGGAAACTTTCATCATGCTGAGATTGTTAGGACTTCAGCAACTCTTAGAGATGGACTACAATGCCTTTTATATAAAGGGATGTGCATGAGTGGGTCCAGGGTGGAATGTTATGGTTGGTGTCTAGTTGTGCCTCCAAAGCCTCATGCAGTCATGGGGTGGTTTCTTGTGTTTGTAGTTGATTCATGATCCCTTGTTAGGATTATGGGTGTGAGTGCCCTGGGGCATATAATCTGCATGTAAATGTAAGAAAGGGGAAGGGGCTAGCTTGCTGGTGCAGCCCCTGCTCCACTCTTTGTTCTTCTCAGTTTTCTGCCACTATGAGCTACAGCCCACTGTCATGTGGCACTGTGCCTTGGAGCCGGCAAATTATGAACTGAGACCTCGATTAACTAAATAAACCTTTCTTTCTTGAATTTTGTGTGTCAGGTATTTTGTCCCAGCAATGAGAGAAAAGTAACTGAAACACCTTGAGAGGCTTTTCCATTAATTTTAATGGAATATATAGGTCACTGCTCTGCTGTTGTGTAAAACAAATCTTTTTTTTTGAAGTTTCTCTTGTTCTTCATCCTAATCTAAGGTTTTGTCTAAAGTAATTGTCACCAGATGAGGGCACTAGTAATAATATCAATATATTATCGAGGCTCAATTACCCAAATATTTTCATTTATTTGGTTCTTAATTCTCTACCATTAATGTTTTACCTGTACAGACATTTAATCTCCTCTTTTAGGTATGTTCCAAAGTATTTTTGGAGCTATTATGAATGGGAACTTTTTTTCCCATTTCTTCTTGAACATTTAACGTTCAGTATATAGAAATACAAATGATTTTGCTTATTGATTTTATTCTATTTTATTTTGGCCCTGGGAATTGAACTCAGGATCTTGCACTTACCAAATAGGTGCTATGCTACTGAGCTACATCACTGACCCTGTAAATTAATTGTATAATCTTCAACTTTACTAAATTTCTTAGATTTTTTTTTTGTTTTTCTGTATTAAGGACAAGGTCTACAGGGTGTTCAGGGTCTCGCTATGTAGATTGGACTTGTAGTGATTCTCCTGTTTACAGCCTCTCAAGTTCTGGGATTACAGGTGTGTGCCACCATGTCCAGTCTCAGTCGCCATCTCAATGCCCAACAAGGGTGGGGCCAGCACAGCATGCTGGGGATTGAACCTGGCCACTGTACTCTGCTGAAGCAGGCACTTTAGTCCACTGAGATATCAGACTGGTCCCTTAAATTTCTTAGATCTTAAAGGTTATTCAAGCAATGTGTAGAGTTGTATAAATATATAAGATCATGTCATTTGCAAACAGAAATTTTTTCTCGGTTCTTCCTGATGTGATGCCTTTTATTTCTTCTTCTTACCTAGTTGCTCTGCATAGGACTTTCAGTGGGATCTTAAATACAGATATGAAGAGTGGCCATCAATGTTTTGTCTAAACCCTAAATGAAAAACTACTTTTACCATTAAGTATGACGTTCATTTGGGTTTTGTCTTATATGTTTTTTGCTATATTTGGTGTGTCATATTTATTTATTTGTGCCTGTTGAACTGTCCTGAAATGTTAAGGATCAATATCACTTGATCATTGTGTGAATCTTTCAAAACACGACATTAAATTTGGTTTGTTTGTATTTTGTGGAGAATTTTACTCTTTGTATGTTGGCATGTAATTTTCGTTTCTCAACTTTTTATTGCCTTATTGTCAGAGAAGTGATAGGCTCCAGAAATGACTTTGAGCATTTTTCATTCTTTGCAGGAAGATTTTGGGAAAGAATGCCACTAAATCCTTTTTAAGTGATTAAAAAAAACCATAAAACTCATCAGGCTCCTGAGATTTTATTTGTTGAATGTTTTCTAATTAATGTCTCAATTTTCATAGTAGCTCTAGCTCTATTCTTCCATTGTTTGGTTTTGGTACATTGTATATTGCTAGGAATATATCCATTTCTTTTAGATGATGGAGATTGTTGGTGAAATTTTTTTTATAGCAGTAGATTGTGATCTGATTTATTCCTTGTTACTTTTTCAATGTCTCAATTTTTCCTTTACTGTTTGATTTATTTATTTTTATTCTATCTAAAAGCTTACTTTTATCAATTCTTTCAAAAAAGGAGATCAATTCTTTTGACATTTTCATTTGTCGAGTCTCTATTCCATCTGTTTCTGTTCTGACCATTATGCTAATCTTTAGTTTGCTAATATTATGCTTAGTTTGTTCACCTTTTATAGTTACTTGCATGAATTTCAATTACTCATATGAAGTCATTTATTTTCTTGACGTAGCCACTTAGTATTATAAATTTCTCTTCGAACTGCTTTTGCTGTATCCTATAAGTTGGTTTGTTTTGTAGCAATTATTATTTGTATCATAATATTTTATTTTCATTTTCTTTCATCTTTGATGAAGTTATTGCTTAAGATTGCATTCAGCTGACCATGTCTTGTAAGTATTGTAGGCTTTCTTCTTTTTAATCAGATTTTCTTTTTTTTTTTTTTTTTTTCCTGTGATGAGTAATTTCAAATGTTCTGTTCTCAAGCTCTAATTCTAAATGTGCTTGCTTGTAGTGTTTTCAGTTCTTTTCAGTGTATTCACTGTTACTCAAATTCATAATTTGTTTGATTCCTTTTAATGTTTGTGTGTGTGTGTGTGTGTGTGTGTTGAACTCTCCTTGGATGCTAAGGATCAATATCACTTGATCATTGTGTGGACTCTTTTAAACATGGCATTGAATTTTGTTTGCTTGTATTTTGTGGAGGATTTTTACTTTTTGAATATTGGCATGGAACTTTCTTATCTCAACTCTTTAAAACTTATTTGAACTTGTATTTCAAAAGTTTTTATTTGAACTTTTAAAAAATGCTATGTTTTATTATCATTTAACTATCTTTGTTATGCTGAATGCTCCTAATTTTCTGAAGTTACTTTATTTTTACAGTTTTGATAAAGTTTAAAATGAAAAAATGCCCAAGCCAAAGAACAAGAGAATATAGGTGATTCCTCCTGTGAAATAGAATAAAAGTCTATAGATTATATAATTTACACATTAGTAACAAAGGATCAGAGACAGGATGAAATTAGATAAATGGTGTTATGATCCTATCAAAATTTCATGTACTGTGAAGCGTGTGGCTTGTGAAAGCGAATGAAAAATGGGAATGCAACAGTGGACTGGCTGCCAGGAGGTGAGAGCTGGGTCCCTGGGGTGTGACCTGCGCAGGTCTTCCCTCGCATTCTGCTTCCAGGCCACCATAATGTGAGCAGATGTCTTTTACCAGGCCCTTTCTGCCTGGGAGCCAGTTAGACACCCAAGGACTCAAAGTTTTGAAAGTGAGCCAAATTAAAACTTTTTTCCTTTAAGTTTTGGGTGTTGAGTATTTTGTCCCAGCAAGAAGGAAAGTAACTAAGACAGGACAGATAATTAAAATTAAAAATGTGGGTATACTAATGATAAATGAATAAAAAATAGTCTAAGGAATGTAAAATAGTTAATGAATGAAAGACTGGTGAGCCTCCCTAGTAGATAAAAAATTAAAATTAATAATTAATCTGCAATCCAAAATATCAAGTAGACTAGAATTAAAGTCGTCATGGCAACCCAAGGCCAGTACACTGCAGTGGATGAGGTAGAGCAGGCCTCTGAGATGGTGGTGCATAAAATTGTGAAGAGTGCTCTAGAAAGTAATTTGACAGGAAACATCAGTAACTTTGAAAACATGCTAATGCTTTGATGTGTACTTCTTTTTTTTTTTTTTTAATTATTTTACTTTATTTATTTATTTTTTTCTTGTTTCATAACCTTTCTTTGTTTGTTCACTCATTTTTTATGGCCGGCTCAGACTGCCCCAAGGGCAGGGCTAGCTCAGCATGTGGTGCCGGGGGTCGAACCGCGGTCCCTGAAGCTACCCAAGCTTCCCCAAGCAGGCGCTTTAGACCACTGAGACATCCCGCCAGGCCCTTTGATCTGTACTTCTAGCAATTCATTTTCAGGTGATCATCAGAAATACACTCAGAGATATCTGTATAAGAGTGCAGTCATATATTTATTGCTTAGGACTGCACATGGCTGCCTGAAAAAGAAACCATTAATTAATTAGACAGCTTAAGTAGACAGAGTGTTTCTCCTGTGTATCCAGAGCTTCAGAGGTCAGTAGGCCATAAGAGTCAAGCTCCTCAGTTTCTCTACTTCTATAGTCGAAGTGAGTAGCTGTCTTCCATGAAAACAAAATAAAACAAAACAAAAACCTGTGGTATTCTGAGGTTTCTCATCTGTGCTCCAAGCAGAATAACGACAAAGTCTGGATCATAAGTCTGACCTTTAGCATAGAAACATCATGCAGTTTTATTAAGCAGGCTTCCTCCTTCACCCCTCGCTCACCAGGGCAGGTTAACATGACTGCCTTTGGTACCTGCAGAGGTCTTCTGAACTTGGTGCATCATCGTCTCTAGAAATGATACTGCTCTCATGAAGAGGATATGGTAGGAAATCCATTGAATTATCAAAGTCTCCGTAATCACTAATGCCATGTTTTTGAAATTTACTGACCTGGGAAATTGCACATGACCAGAGACCATATATAAGACAATCTCAGTTTTGTTTAAAAAAAACATAAGTTGATCTCACTCCAGCCAGTGGACAGCCTGTTGTATGGGACTGCCCATCCACCCACCGGATGCTTCTCCAATGGACAGGCCTGGTGTGGAAACCTGTGGCAGAACTCTTGGCAGAGAGGCTATGGGTGAGACCCAGACAGCTAATCCAGGAGCTGAACATCTTGCCAGAAGGGCACAGCAGGTTTACTTCCATGGGTTGCAGCATGAAGAAGCAGAGCATAGCAGCCAGACCCCAGCTAGGCCCAGCTGGATGAGTTTCAACTTGATAGAACCAGATCCAGTAAGGTGAGACACACTTTTGAACCCAGATCTATGATAATCTCTCTCTCTCTCTCTCTCTCTCTCTCTCTCTCTCTCTCTCTCTCCATCAAAAAGGGGGTGATAGGTAACTGGGGTGAGCTAGTCTATCTGGAAGACTTCAGGTACATCAAGGGGAGGTGATCAGACAGAACTTAGGGAAACTAATTTAAATACAATTTCCTAATTTAATATCTGCTTAGCTGTGGAGTCACAATCCATGCTGTTATGGTCTAAAATACAAACCTATCCGTTACAAATGTTTGTCAACTGCTAGATATCACTACTCATTATTAGTGTTGCCAATTGCAGTTCTATAATACAAAATTGTAGCTGCCTTAACTACATAATTTTTCCTGGGGTGCTAAAGTAATAAATGCACCAAAGCTCTACACCAAAGGTCAGAAGACAGTGCTATAGAAAATGACAAAAAGGAGGAGCAAAATACATTCTCAGGGCCTGGGCTCACCCAGAGGATATGCAGGAGACAGCATAGTAGAAATTCGAAGTCAAATACTTGAAAGCTCTTAATAATAGCGTCTCAAGTAAAGGAACAACTGCAGAACGGTGTAGAGGAAATCTGATCAGAAATTTTCTCCCAAGTTAAAAAAAAGGAAATGATAACTATACTGAAAGAATTACTAAGTGCTTCTAAAGATCACATTGACAAAAACAAAGAACAAAAAACAAAACCAAACAACAACAAAACCAAGAGAATAAGCCGGGTGTGGTGGCTCACGCCTGTAATCCCAGCACTTGGGAGGCTGAGGCAGGAGGATTGGTGCGAGTTCGAGACCAGCCTGGGCTACAAAAGTGAGTGCAGGACCAGCCTCAACTGCATAGCGAGACCCTGTCTCAAAAAGACAAAAACAAACAAATAAACAAACAAAAAAACAAAAAAACCAGGAGAATAGAAGAATGATGAAATCCTTGATTGAGCAATATAGGAAAGCAATAGAATGCATGAAACAGATTCAGAGATATACAGGAAATTAAAATCTGTGGCACACTGCAATTGCAAAACCTTTGATTGTATATGTATCTGCTTCCTTTTAGTCCAAAGAGAAGTATATTCTTTCCTGTTTTTTTTCTTTCTTTCTTTCTTTTTTCTATGCAACATTAATAGGGAGGTGGGTCATGCCCACACACTACATTCTATAGAATGATTGTGAGGACAACATGCAATATGTCAACTTTCAAAGAAAAAAAGGGGGAAAAGAAAAAAAAAAGTAATGTGGATTTAGAAAGGTTAATGTTTAGTTGTTTGATCAATCTTATATACCTATATGTATTAATCTAAACTGATCCGATGATGAAAATATGTAAGATAACCATTGTTAAATTTAAACAATAAAAGAATTGAAAAAAAAATCTCAATCACAAGCTGGCAAAACCATTTGAATGAAAGTGAAGATAGACTTTCAGACATTCGACACACTGTTGCAGCTAATGAAAAGGTAAGAAAAGATCTCTTAAAAACAATTAGCATGCAGGAAAAAATAATTCTGCATCAGCAAGCTGATACAAAGATGACTAATATAAGACTAATTGGCATCAACAAGAAAGAAGGGCTGGCCAAATAGTTCAGTAGATTAAAGCACCTCTAAGCAGGTGCAGGTGCAGAGGCCAGGAGTTTGATTCCCAGGCCTACTATGCCAGCACCACCACTGGGGCATGCTGAGAGGATGATTGATCCTGGGCATGATGGTGCACACCAGCAATCCTAGATCTTGGGAGACTGTAAACAGCTGGATCAGTATGAGTCCAATCTAGTAGTGAGACCTTGGACACCCTGTGGACCCTTTCCCACCAAAAAAAAAAAAAAAAAAAAAAAAAAAAAAAAAAAAAAAAAAAAAAAAAAAAAAAAAAAAAAAAAAAAAAAAAAAAAAAAAAAAAAAAAAAAAAAAAAAAAAAAAAAAAAAAAAAAAAAAAAAAAAAAAAAAAAAAAAAAAAAAAAAAAAAAAAAAAAAAAAGGAAAGAAGGAGTCAGTACAAATGATACACCAAGAACATAGGCAGAGTAATACCAGGAAACATCCTCGGTATGGCAAAACAGCCTGACATTCAGGTAACCAAAGCATATAGAACTCTAACATCAACCCAATTAAAACCATACTCAGACATATAATAATCAAGATCCCAGAACTTCAGCACAAGAGCAGTACACTAAAAGCTGCTGGGAAAAGGAATCATTTAAGGGAAAACCCATCAGAATATTAGCAGATTTCTCTTCACAAATCATAGAGTCATGAGGAGCGTGGAGCAAAGTACTACAAGTCCTTTAAGAAAACAAATTTCAACCCAGACTGATAGACCCTGCAAAACTCTCAAGGTTAATAGAGAAGTGACTACTTCAAGGACAAAGAACAACTAAAGAATTTCATGATGACAAAGCCAACTGTACACTGGCTACTAAAAGATATTCTAGACACAGATCAAAATGACCACAACACAACAAGTGAGACTGGAAAGAACCCACAAATTAGGGTAAACAATCAAACATAGGAGAAAAATAGGTAACTAGCAGCAGGAAAATAACATGTCACATGTAAGTCAATATATCTCAGTTGTAACCATCAAAGTAGATAGACACAATTTACCAATTAAAAGAAACAGACTGGCAAAGTGGATTAGAAAGGAAAATCCAACAAGATTCTACATACGGAAAATGTACTTAACTCATAAATTCATAAGCTGAAAGTTAAAGAATGAAAAAAAAATACTACATGCCCTAGGTCCTCAAAACAAAGCAGGGTTAGCAATCCTGTTCACAGATAATCTGAACTTCAAAGCAAGAATGATCAAACAAATTAAAGAAGGAAACTACATACTGGTTAGGAGAAAAATACAAGAGGAAGAAGTAATAGCCATAATATGTATGTACCAAACATGGGAGCACCCAATTGTATAATACAAATCTTAATGGACATGAAAAATCTAATAGCCAAGACCACAATCTTAGAGGGAAATTTATAAGTGTGAATTTATACATTAGGAAAATGGAATGGGAAAAATAAATACACTAATGTTTCACTTCAAATGTCTTAGGAAAATTTCCCTCAAGGCCCAAAGAAGAGAAGCAATTAAAATATTGGAGAAGAAATTAATGCAGTTGAGAAAAAAAAAAAAAAAACACTATAAAGAATTATCAAATCAAAACCTGGTTATTTGAAAGATTAAATGAAATCAATAAGCCCCTTGCAAATCTCATCAAAAAGAGAAAAGAAAAATCTCAAACTCAAGCAGTAAGGAATGAAAAGGATAAAATTACAACAGACCCTGTGGAAATTCAGATCTTCAATAACTATTATGAAAATCTTTACTCTCATGGAATCGAAATGGACAGATTCCTAGAAATGTAAAAATTACCAAAACTGAATAAAAAAAGATAGAAGCACTTTCAATACCCCTATGTCAACCAATGAAATTTGAAATGTAATAAATAAAAAAAAAAAAAACAACCAAGAAATGCCCATGTCCTTTTGGATTCACAGCTGAATGCCACAAGAAATTTACAGAAGATATAATCCCAATACTCCTCAGACTCTTCAATGAAACTGAAAAGGAAACAAAACTGCCAAAATCATTCCTGGAGGCAAGTATCATACTGCTACCAAAACTAGGGAAAGAATCTACTGAAAAAGAGGAGTACAGGCCAATTTCCCTCATGAGCATAGAAGCAAAAATCCTCAATAAAATCCTAGCAAATAGAATACAGCAAATCAGGTCAGATTCATCCCAGGAATGCAAGGATGATTCAACATAAGCAAATCTATAAATGTAATACACTATATCAATAGAGCCAAATCCAAAAACCACATGATTATCTCAATTGATGCAGAAAGGACTTTTGACAAAGTCCAAAACTCATTCATGATCAAAGCCCTATGGAAAATTAAAACAGATGGTCTCTACCTCAATCTGATAAAAGCGATCTATGACAATCATACTGTTAATGTAATTCTAAATGGGGAAAAAATTAAATCTTTTACTCTCAGATTAAGTAAAAGGCAAGGCTGTTTTCTGTCACCACTCCTGTTCCATATACTTCTGGAATCATTAGCTAGAGGTACTAGATGAGAGAGAAATAAAAGGGATAAGAATAGTTAAAGAAGAAGTTAAACTATCATTTTTTGCAGATGGCATGATACTCTACTCGAAAGACTGGAAAAGAAAACACCAAGAAGCTCCTAGACTTAATAACAAATTTAGTAGTATAGCAAGTTACAAAGTCAATATTTAAAAGTCAATAGCGTTCTTCTATACAGACAACACACACACTGAGATAGAAATTAGAGAAACTATACCTTTTACAATAGCACCTCTTAAAATGAAATGCTTAACAATCTCACTAAGGAAATAAAAAAATCTATACAATGAAAATTATGGTACTCTGAAAACAGGGACTGATGAAGATTTCAGAAAAAGGAAGGGTGTTCCTCGCCCCTGGATAGGAACAACCAACATTGTGAAAATGGCCACACTCCCAAAACTATTATATAGATTTAATGTAATCCCTATCAAAATACCACCAATATGCCTCCCAGACCTAGAGAAATTCCTAAAATGTATCTGGAACCAGAAAAGACTTAGAATAGCAAAGGCAATCCTGGGCAACAAAGACACGGCAGGAAGCATTACAATCCCGACTTGAAATTATACAATAGTACTGTGATAAAAACAGTATAGTATTGGCAAAAATAGGCCTGAGTATCAATGGGATAAATTAGAAGATGCTGATACAACTACAAGCACCCTCAGGAATCTTATCTTTGACAAAGCCATTCACTGGAAGAAAGATAGCCTCTTTAACCAATTGTGCAGAAAAAAACTGGCTCTCTACATGCCAAAAACTAAATCTTGACCCAAGTCTATCACCATGCACTAAACTAAAGTCAAAATGAGCTAAAGATATAACCATTAAAACAGAAACTCTAAATCTCCTTGAAAAGGAAGTTGGCGAAAATCTTGAAGACATGAGGGGTAGGTAAACATTTCATTAACAAAGGTCAAACTACATGGGAAATACCTGAAAGAATTAACAACTGGTACTTACTTTTACTGAGAAGTTTCTGCACATCAAAAGAAATTACAAAGTGAGAAGACAACCCACAAAATTGGAAACCACTTAATAATAACTCAGACAAGGGTCGTCTATCAAGAATATATAGAGAGGGGCCTGGCGGGATGGCTCAGTGGTCTAAAGCGCCTGCTTGGGAAAACTTGGGCGGCTTCTGGGACTGCGGTTCGATCCCTGGCACCACATGCTGCACCAGCCCTGCCCTCGGCACAGACTGAGCCGGTCATAAAAATGAGTGAATAAACAAACAAAGGTTCTGAAACAAGAAAAAAATAAAATAAATAAAATTAAAAAAAAAAAAGAATATATAGAGAACTAAAAAACTTTAGTTCCCCCAAATTTAAAGACCCTATGTAAAAGTGATCATGTGAAATGTATACACACATCTCAGTGGAAGGAATACAAGAGGCAAATAAATACCTGAGAAAGTGTTTCACATCAATGACCATTCAAGAAATGCAAATTAAAACGTTGAGATATCATTTCACCATACAAATGTATACTATCATAAAGAAATCAACAAATATTGGAGAGGCTACGAGAAAAAATAAACTTCTCCACTGCCGATGGGAATGTAGGCTGGTACAACCATTATGAAAATCAATGTGGAGACTCCTTAAAAAACTAGGACTGGAAATTCCATTCAATCCAGCGATCCCTCTTTTGGACTTTTCCCCCAAGAACTGAAAATATCACGTCATAATAATATATATTCACCCATGTTTATAGCAGAGAATTCATGATAGCTAAATCTTGGAAACAACCAAAATGCCCATCACCTGAGGAACAGATAGTAGAGGTCTGGTGTTTTTATACAATGGAGTGTTACTCAGCTATAAGGAAAAACAAGCTCACAGCCTTTGTAGGTAAGTGGATGCAACTGGAGGGTATAAGTGAAATAAACCGGATCCACATGTGTAAATATAGTATTGTCTCCCTAGTGTAAGAACTGAAAAGGAGAAATAAAAACTGAAAAGTAGAAAAGACACAGTTAAATGGAAAGAAACAGAGCTTAAGGATTTAACGACGAGAGAGAAAGGAGAAACACTAGGAAGTAAGGTAGGGGTAAAACTATGTATATACAAGTTGGATAAGGTAACAGTCCTGAGATTTTTCCATCAGGTTTTTGAATATAGCAGTTAATGGGTGTAATTTTTACTGACTAATTCTCTATGCTGATATCTATGAACTAAGCAACTATATTGAGGACAGCAGTGTGTAATACTAAACTATGCTTGAAATACCTGTCATCTTGGTCTTCTAAATGTGTGCCATTTCTAATGTCATATCAATTATTACTATACTGTCTTTAAGGTAATTTTTAAAGGCAATAAAAGAAAAAGAGAGTTTTCTGGGTGTGGTAGTGCACTCTTGTAATCCCAGAACTTGGGAGGCTTTGGCAGGAGGATCAGTGCAAGTTAGAGAGCAGCCTGGGCTATAAAAGTAAGCTCAGGGCCAGCCTGAACTGCATAACAAGACCCTGTCTCAAAAAGACAATAAAAAAAGGAGTCAAAAGCAAATATTTAAGATTTCTTTAAAGCATGTGGTAATATTGAATCATATGTGCTCCATCTTGCATAGCTATGTCGGATAGTCTGAGTAACAGATTTGAATATAAAAATCGATAATATATCACTCACTGTTCATCAGCTATTCTTATTTGGAAAATCTGTAATGTATATACTGTTACATGCTACTCGTTTCTGTCTTTGCTTTTGTTTTTTCTTGCTCTTATTTTTACTCTTGAAAATAAAAGAAAATTATAATAAAAATATAACTTACTCCATATATGGAACATAATCTTCATTGCAGCTGATTTTGTTGATGTATTCCTCTAATCCTAGGACTGTGGGAGGCTGTAGCAGGAGAATCAGATGTTCTAGTCTGGCCTGGAAAATTTAGTGACTGAGCAAGACAACTGAACATTAGGATCTTTTCTTTCTTTTGTTTTTTTCTCCTAGTACCAAGGATCATACTTGGAACCTTGTGCTTGCCAGGCAGGCACTTACACTGCTGAGCTATCTCCTCAGCCCCCTATGTGTTTCTAAAGCCAGAATTAGCTGGATCTATAAAATCTAAATTTTTTTGTGGCTTTCTCCTCCTTGCTACTATAACTAAACATACTAAGTTCAATCAGGCGAAATTACTGCCTTCAAAATAGTTTTTGGATTCCGACAAATATATAATACAAAATCTGTTTTTGCATCCTTCCTAATGAAGGTACTTTTATAAGTAAACAGATTATAATATGTGAGAAATAAAATGCATAAACATAGAGTTTTAGGGGAGGTGGAGTTGCTCTGTTTTAAAGTTAGCAATAATAATGTTGTAGCTGAATTTTTGTTGATTTTAAATTTATGACATTCAAATGTATGTTATATATTTTATTCATACATGTTGTAATACATAATGTTATATTCTCGTGGGGAGTGATACATATACATAATATGATACATATATATAATCTGTCTCAATTCCTTTCTCCATCCCATTTCCAAGAATTTGGAACCATTAAAAAATGCCACTATTTGAATTGAGCATGGTGGCATGCAGTTGCCATCTGGGAAGATGGAGCAGGAGGGTTTCAAGTCTGAGCTCAGCATGGAGACCTTCAGAGACAATAGAATAAAACAGCATAATAGGGAAGAGATGTAGATCAGCGTAAAGGTCCAGGGTTTAATTTTTTGTACTTAAAAAAAGCCACTATTTGAAGGCTCAGTGAATATATTGTGCATCAGTTAGGAAACCTTGCAAATGTACAATATTTCTGGGGCCACCCCATCACCCTCACCAACCTCACCCAGGAGGTGAGCCAGCATCTATTTATAGTGCTGCCCTTTTCCTCAGCAGAGAGTATTTTGAGCATTTTTTTTTAAAGGAGGAAATTTTAGTTTGGCGCCTAGTGTGTAAATATGTTAGTCCATAGTGGGCTGGTTCCAAGGCAAGATGGCCTGGCAGAGGGGTCATCGCTGAGGAGCCACTGTCCATGGCAAGTAGGCAGGAGTCATCAAAACAGTCAGCAGAAGCAACTAACAATGATAAACAGAAACTCTCTTCTTGCCTCTTATATTTTGTCCAGGCTGTCAAACTTAGGGCAAGTAGCACTGATGCCCAGGGAGCACCTGTCAATTCTTCACACCCAGAACTCCAATCCCATCAGTGAGCTAGTTGGTTAATCACAGATCCTTGATCTCAGCACCACACACTCTAGATCCAGCCACCTCTGAGAAGCCTTACCTATGAATACATGAGGTTTGTAGGAGGGACATGAAGACATAGTCATGAGAGGCCCAAGTGGAGAATTTTAATAAAAATACAGTCCATTCAACACACTCAGCCACCTTATCTTTGACAAAGGGACCAAACATGTTTACTGAAAGAAAGATAGCCTCTTTAACAAATAGTGCTGGGAAAACTGGCTCTCTTCATGCCAAAAACTAATGTTTGGCCCAGGCCTATGACCATGCACTAAATTAAGTAAAAATGGATTAAAGATGTAAATATTAAAAGAGAAACACTAAATCTCCTGGAAGAGAAAGTAGGAGGAAGTCTTGAAGATATCAGGGTAGGCAAATGGTTCCTGGACAAAAATCAAGTGCTTAACACATGGAAAAATCAATAACTGGGACTTCCTCTGGTTGAGAAGTTTTTGCATGTCAAAAGAAATTATCAACAGAGTGAAAAGACAGACCAAAGATTTTGAACAAAATTTAACTAATAAGTATTCAGACAAAAGTTTTCTATCTAGAATTTATAAAGAACTAAAAAACATTAGCGTCCCAAATACTTTGAGTTTTTGCATCACTTAGTTCTATTTTACAAGTTTTAACATCAATATTTATTCTTCACATTTGAGGTAACTTTCTTAAATGTATTTTACTGTTGCTATCCTCCTCCCTCCACACAGATGAAACCCATAATATATGAAGACAATCCTATGATAATTGCTGAGTCTTTCCAGGTGAAAAAATAATTTCTCTAGCCTTTTCTCTAGGTGAGGGATGGTAAACCAATGGCACACACTTTATTCATTTTTCTTTTAAGACAAAAAGATGTTAATATCGGAGATTTTTTTCTACACTAAGACCTCAGCATTCAAGTTTAATTGCAGTGTTGATACTTTGTGATAAGTAGGTTTTGGGTTGCAGTTTGGACACTGGGTGTCAAATAAGTTTGCCATCAGGCTCCAGGTGAATTTTACATTTTAAATTCTTCAACTTGATCCTGTCTTTCTGTTCTATGCTGTGCTAATTTGTCTTTAGCATTTCTCCTTCCCCTGTAAACAATACAATAACTTATTAAATAATACAAAGCTTGGGTCCAGGTAGTGGAAATGTATTTGACTTTGGAAAGCTCATCATCTCAGTAGAGCCTAAGCTTTTCAATGAGATCACGACATGCTCAAATGATCCCAGCTTAGATGCTAGTGCAAGTTTTAGAGGGTTCACTCACTTTAGTAGTGAGAAATAGTATCACATTTTGTGCAGGGTAAAGAATAGATAATAGAGTACACAAAAGTACTGTGTTCAACTCTTAATTATCCAGTGGTAACTTAAATTCATTAGTGTTTAATTTCTTTAAATAAAAGGTAATATGTTTATAATGGAAAAAAGTACAAAACCTCACAAATTTGTGTGAACACTTTCTTATTAGAAACTATTATGGCTTGGAATGATAGGCACCAAGAGACTTAACAAATAGCATTAAGTCATGAAAATAATCTGCCCCAAAGCCAAAGCCAGTAGAGGACCAGTAAGATAGGTGTGGTGAGTACATGGGACCTAAAATAGGGAGCATAATGAAAAACTAACATAAAATGTGAAAAAAGAAAAATAATAATTTTAAAATCTTTAGCAATAACTTTAAAAGTAAGTACAAAGCTTATGTTTTGAAAATTACAAGTCATTTTTTTTTTAAAAAAAGAAGTTAAGGAAGGCCTAAAGAAATGGAAAGATATCCCCTCTTCAAGGGGCAGAATGCTTAATATTAATAGGGTGTAGTATTTCTTAAGTTCATCTACAGACTCAAGGTAATCTCTGTCCAAGTTTCATCACATGTGTTTGGAAATGTAACCAGCTGGCTCTAAAATTCTTAAGGAAATTCAAGAGATCTGGAATGAAAAATTATTGAAAAAGAACAATGAAGATATGTAAAAGAATAAAGTTGTATCCATTTCTTTAGGGATATACAAAAATTATGTCAATATTAAAGTGTAAGATCTAAACTAATTAACTTTCAGGAGAAAACAAAATTGTAAACCTTTTTGATTTTTGATAATGTGATGATATTTTAGGTATGATATCCAAGGCACAAGAAGGGAAAAATGAATGAATGACAGCATAAAAAATAGATCATGTGTGTACCCCAGGAGAGCCTCAAGAGCATCGAAAGGTCATTCTCTCTAGGAGAAACAAGTATCTATAAACCATATACCTCTGACAATTACTTGAACTCAGAATATATAGCTGCGTTTACTCAGAATATATCAGAATTCGTCCAGCTTGACTCCAGGCAAATAAGTCACCCAAATAAAAATGAGGCAAAGGAGCTAAACAGCCATTCATCTGAGGCAGTTATATGAGCCTAAAATTACAATGAGATGCCACTGATATCCCATCGGATAAACAGAGCAAAAAAGACGGTGCTCACAAGCGTTGGAGAAGATACGAACAAAATGCAGTGGCCATACGCTGCTGTTGGGAACGATAAAGCTGCTTTGTCAAATGATTCCTGAAAATTTGGACATAAAGTTGCCTTGTGACAAGCCAGTCCACACTAAGGAGGGACCCAAGGAGATACGGTATGTATGTACTTGGTGCAAGGCTTGTAGGGTCTATAAGGCTTCACTATGTAAATCGCACTTGTAGTGATTGTCCTGTTTTCAGCCTTCCAAGTGCTGGGAATTCAGATGTACACCACCATGCCCAGTCTCAATTGTCCCCTCAGCACACTCCTGGGGCAGAGCGGTCATGGCAGGTGGGGGATCGAACCCCGGGTGCAGTACTCTGCCTGAGTGGGTGCTTTAGTCTTCTGAGCTGTCTGCCTGGCCAAGGCTGATCAGTTTTAACATGCATGTGGGAAATCACTAAACTTTTGGGTTTTCTTTTCAGATAAAACTAAAAATATTCTTAAAAATTTTAATTAATATATGAAATACTGATAAATGTAAGACAAGTAAGTCTTAAAAACACTACTCAGACTGACAGAAGGCAATGTGAAGAGCCATAAATCATATGAGTTTACTTTAGGAAATGTCCATCAATGCTTTGTAAAAGGGACTGTAGTGGTTGATATGTTGTATCACTGTTTTTTTTTTTTTTTTTAACTTTATTTATGTTATGGATGGCTCAGCCTGCCCTGGAGGTGGGGCTGGCGCAGCATATGGTGCTGGGGATCGAACTGCGGTCCCTGATGTTGACTAAGCTTGCCCAAGCAAGGGCTTTAGACTGCTGAGCTATCTCATCGGCCCTGCTGTAACAATTTGAGAAGTTAAAAGCTTAACTAAATTGGCTCAGCAGTTCCACATCCCTGGGCATGGAAGGCCCCACCCTTGAGTGACTCATCACTTAAAGGATAGAAAAGGGAATTTGGAAGGATGGATCATTCCATTTCTGTGGAGGAGCTCCGGTCTTCACCGTCAGCTTAGATGTCATCTCCTGGCTTCCAATATGGACTCTTCCCCGCTGCCTGGATCCTTTAGCCTTGTGGTGTAGACTCATCAGCCTTCCATTACAGACCCATCTACCTCGTGGTGCAGGCTTGTAAGGGACACTGCAGTGAGCTCCAGACCTTGGACTGAATCCTTCGGTCTCCAGTGTGGGGATGCCCTTCTTTATCTGACTCTGTGGCTGACTGTCATAAGCTAGTCTTGTAATTTCTTATACATTTGCACATCCTGTGTTGTATGCATTCATCTAGTAAAATCCTGACTGATACAGATAAAGACACTAGACTGTTGGTTGCCAAAGCTGGAAGCAGGAAAGGGGTTGGGCAGGAAATGGACAGCAGCTGCTAACCACACGGATTCTTTAGGAGGTGAAAGCAATGTTCTAAAACTACTTTTGGTGGTAGCTGCAGAATATACCATAAAATACTGGAAGTACACTTTAAATGGATGGATGTTGTTTTATATGCATTGTATTAAATAGATGATTACCTGTAGCAATTTTTTAGTTTGTGTTGCACATTGAAAAGCTAAAGTCTGTTGCTAGATAATTCTAATCCTTTGCACTGCCAGTAAAAGTCCAGAATAAATTTGTAGTGTGTGTGTGTGTGTGTGTGTGTGTGTGTGTGTGTGTGTGTGTTCTGCTCTCTTTTGTTTTTTCCTGTTCACTTTTATTTATTAAGCCAGTCACAGTTTATTGCACCTATCTTTAGGGTAGAAAATCCCTCTGCATAAATGGAAGAGTTTAAAAAGTAAAAATTACTAAATAATGCTCCAGAAAGTTTTTGAAGCATAAAAGAGTGAATGTAAGAGATTTTAAGTCACTAAGCAGGCATGAAACTTAGAAATAAATCAGCCAACTTTATAGTGAAATTAGTATCAGAAACTTGAAGTGGAAGATGCTTTGGAGTCATCCAGACAAACTTAATTCAGTATTATCCTGTGGAATTCCTGAGATTGGTTTCACAAGAGAAGAATAACTAATAGTGCATTGGGATTTCTTTGTTTGTTTTGTTTTAGTATTGGGATCTAATATGTACTGGGGGGTTGGAGACAGAGAGAGTTTTGCAGGGGGAGAGTATGAATGTGATAATTTGTAAGTGCAGATGAAAAGGTTCTTTTATGAATAAGTTTAGGACAGTAGGATAGAGGGGTAGATGGGTGTTGTTGTACCTAACCAAGCCAACACAAATTGAGATCTTAATACGTGGGCTTTTTCATAGAACGCTTATTGTCTTGGTTCTGGAGAGATCAAATAAACATGGCATACGTTGGAGTTTATCAATTTGAGGGAAATCTGATATAAAATCAGAATTTCCAAAAACAAGCCATCAGATTGCTTGTTACATATGATTTTAAAATTTGGAAGAACTACAAAGAGAAACAATTAGAATCTAGATGTAAAACAGTTTATTAAATTTAGAAGAGTGAAAAGATGATAAAGATAATTAGGAACTCTACTCACTGACTTAAATTTGTGTTGCAGGATTATTTTAAAAATAAATCTATACCATGAGTGTCTATGTCCTCAAATATGACTCTATTATCAATTCTTATGGATAAGGCCAAAGTCAGCCTATGGTATTGGCTCCAGTTTGGATTTTTGGAGCCAGAATAACTTTTCTAGTTGTATCTAAATCTGATCAGTTTCCAAAAAAGTGTTCTTAGAGTTCTATTTTAAATATCTTCTTGACACTCTGAGGTTTTATTTTCCCCCCTGTTGTTTGTTTTTCTTCTCTTCTCTTCCTCTTTTTTTTTTGTGTATATTTTTATGGAAAGGTCTACAAGGTGTTCAGGGCCTCACTACTAGACTGAACTCATCGTGATCTGTCTGTTTACAGCATTCCAAGAGCTGGAACTGCACACGTGCACTGCCACACCCAGTCTCAACTGCCATCTCAGCATGCCCCCAGGGCAGGGCTGGCACTGCAGGCCCAGGGATCAAACCCCTTACCCCTGTGCCTGCTTACAGGTGCTTTAATCTGCTAAACTATTTGCTCGGCCCTTCGCTTATTTTTTAATAATCTTTATAAGGCCAATAATGGAAAGGCTGTTAGCAATGGGTAGAGAAAGGGTTGAGATCACTCCCTGGAAATTTAATACATTTTAATGAGATATGGGTAGGTTATATGAGAACAGAACTAGTAAAAATCTGGTTGATAAAAGTGAGTCTTACACTTGGGTCCCCCAAGGCACTCGTCTCCTCCACTCTGTCATCTTCCTCTGCCTATGAACTCTGGGAACAGATGGGCCTAGGAGAGAAGAAGTCAGCAGTCAAGGAGACTCAGAAGCTCTGCTCTCCACATGGTCTACTCAGCCCACCTTATGGAAGTTTGTAAGTAGAGTGTTGGTCCATATGTCTATTAGCCTAAAAAATAGAAGTTAAATTGTCCAAATAGTTGTAGCAAAAGTTGAAAATTAGGAATGTTGAAGTGAATTTTAAAATCAATACTTCCAGGAAATGTTCATCTATCACCATGTCAGTAGAAACGGCATATGATGAAATAGTTTTTCAATTGCAAATGTATTCCAGATAAGGTAATGACAGCTCACCACCATTCTTGCTATTTAAAGTTCTAAAAATAATTATGTCAACTTCTTGGGTTAATAGTTTACATGGAGTCCAAGAAACTCAAATTAAAAGCCAACGGTGTGTGTCTTGCCAAAGGCTAACATACGGCAGGATAGATGGGGTCCTTAAATAATAAATAAATAAAATGAGGATGTATTGGTGCTACAATACATTACTTTACTCTGTGGATTAAAATAACAAAAAATTAATTATATTACACTTCTGGAGGTCAGATATCAGACACTTTTCACTAGGATGAAAGCTGTTTTGGGAAAATCATACAGATCGTTAATCAGCTGCCCATCAGTATCTAAATGACATCCAGTGGCTCAGGACGTTTCTTTCATCTCTAAAAGGTATAGCCTTAAGTATGAGAACTTTCTAATCTGGATAGAAGAAAGAGCAATGCTCCATTTGCATATGTTACTCATTATGTGCAGAAGCTGTGTCACTTCTGAATGTGCTCCCCCTCTCCCCTACTTTCTCTCTCCGTTCCATTCTAATAGAGACAGAAAGGATGTGCAAATATTGGGCACCTAACCAAGAGCGGCATATTCATGCCCGTTCTGACCCTTGAGGGACTCCCTCTCTAGGTTACAGAGATAGGAAATCTTGCATAGACAGTGTTGATGAATAACCAGAAGAATGGTTTTTAGATATGAATCTAAGTTCCATACTGATGGTCTTGACAAGTTACATGATCAGATCCAAGTTACCTTTTGTGTCTTTGATTTTTGTAGAAAGTGAATATCATGGGATGACCTTTGAGAGTGAAGGAAAGGTGGTGCTGGTGTTGGTTATGGTGGTAGAGCTGGGAATGTGTAGTGCAGATAGTTCCTCTAAGGAATTTAGTGCTTTCCAAATAAGAAGATGTAAGAAGCATCCATGGGACTTTGTTATTGGTGAAAGGCAAAATATGTTTGGAGTATTTTCTATTACCTTGTGACAATGTATGTTTAATTGTCAGCTTTAAGTATTTAATAAAATTTATTTTCTGAAAGGAAATTAAAGATTTCTGTTCAACTTTGGAAAGAAGTTATACATTTAAAAAATTCCTTAGATTCTTTGTCTTTTATAACAGTGTGTTAAAAATATATGTATTATATATCAATATATAATATTAATATATATGTACCTATCTTATTGGCTAACCTACACACTTATTGTTTCCAAATTTTTATGCTCTTTTGGGATAAGTAACATTTCATATTATAAGGTTCTCATCCTGAAGACCACATACAGATAGAAGGAATTTCATTTAATCTATAATTTTAGAGAGACAATCATGATGTATTTAAACAAATATTTTTAGAGCACTAAGACATTTTGTTCTCCTAACATAATATACTAGATTACTGCTCATTTTTTCCTTGCAGCTCAGGGGGATAGCACTTTATAGAAAATAATTTGATTCTTTCACACATGCACCTACAGTAATTAGTGGGGAAAACAACCATACAGTTAGCCTCATTGGTTGGTTCTTACTTTTGTGATAACGTTGAGCTTGAACTGGAGGGGAGACCATCACGGTCTCCTGATGTGATGAACCCAGATGGACCCCACTGATTGAGGTGCTGCTCTTGTGTACTGGATTTTTGCAGGTGGTTATGTTCCTGATCTTGTTGAAGATGTTTTGGATATTTTGACTGGATGGTAGTTATTCGACAGTGAGGCTCAGAATTCCATGCACATGAGCTCTTTGCCACCAGTAAAGACTTATAGATGCAATTATCAAAAGTTGAAGCCTTCTTCAAAGTTGAGCTCCAGGAACTCTGTACTGAAGAACAGAGCCCATTCCCAATGTCTAATGCTGGCAGCACTTGATGCAGGGGTACAGGGAACCACCCAATTCTGTATTTTCTTTGTGTTCTGGGTCTGTGTACTGAATACCAGTGATCCAAGAGGGGTTTGTAAAGATAAAAGGCAATATGTGCTCAACTTTGGGAGATTTGTTCTATACCTCATGTGGTTGCATTTTGAGCTATTTAATTTCATGATCATGTTGGACAAATGACTTTATAGCTTATAGCTACTGTATAGCTTTCTTGTATTCCCATAGCAAGTAGGAATGTTCACACTCTTAGTATCTTTCAGATAAGAGAGACATAAGGTAGATGAGAGGTAGCCAAAATTCCCTTTCCTGGGGTAAAAAATTTTTGGATTCCACCTGCAACCCAGTTGTTCTCCTTTCATAATTAAATCATGCAGGTGCTTTTCCTCTTCTTCACTTTCCTCCTCCCACTCCCAACCTTTTCTCCCTCCTTCTCCACCTGCAAGACTGTCACAGAAACCGTTATTAGTGCAGAGAGCACTGTGTGGTTGACCCTGGTCATTGGGATTGCTGTATATGGCATTTTCAATTTCTTCCCTAAAGGTTGGCAGTGCAGTGTGTTTCCTGTGCTATGCACACTCATGAGGGTCCGCCATGTAAGGGTCAGATGTTGAAAAGCTACTATTTCGCCTCCCTTGAAGTATAGACATATTTTTGTAGCATCCCTATGTATACGTTTTTAGTTCACCTAAAGACATACATAATCTATCTCTATTTTTTGTATGTTGGATGAGTGCATAGTATTTTATCCTCTTTGTATAATATTTTATTTAATTTTGCTTATTTTTATTTTAAACTTGACCCCAAGGTTTTACTTCTATTGTGAAATGTATCCCGATTAATCTCTTTGGTATATCTTCCTTCAGGACAGTGATTATTCCTTACCATATATGCCAAGAAGTGTGCCAAAATGTCTCTTTTTCCCACATCTTTGCCAAATCACAGTATTATTATTTTTATTTCATAATTTGACATGTAAGGAAAAATACCCTGTCTTATCTATGTTTGGGTTTCTTTGCTGTCCAATGAAGGTGAATTTTAAAACAGTTATTTTATTTGTCATTTATATTTTTTCCTGGATAGGCTTACTCTATATCAGACAGTTTCAGCAGGAATCTAATAATTCTGAAAAGTGCATGGAGAATAAAGAGTCCTGCAATACTTCTCTTTCCTTCCCCTGACTTTTTTCCTTTCTTAAAAGGTGATCAAGGGGCTGGGGAAATAGCTTAGTAGAGTAAGTGCCTGCCAGCAAGAGTAAGATCCTGAGTTCAATTCCCAGTACTGAGAGAAAAAAAAAAAAAAAAAAAACCAGAACACACCTTCATTTCTGTACAGTCTCTTCACAGCACATTCCCTTCTGATTGTCCTTCTTCATCCACATCCTCCTCCTTTTGGGGAGCATCTGACCTCTGAAAGGCAGCTCACTTGTGTTTCATGGCATGGTGCTCTATGGCCTATCTACAGTAGGTCATTCATTGCGGAATCCTTGGTTTTAGGGCTGTTGACTGTGTGTGTGGTAGGTGGTGGCGGTGGTGATGGTGGAGGAGGTTACCTTAGCGTCATGCCTTGAATGTTTTGGGCGAGTTGTTCATCTCAAATTTCTATTTACAAACAAGCGATGAAGGAACATAACCAAATTCAGTTTGGCATTCTATAACTCTCTGAAGTGAGGTGAGAAAAAGAAAAGGATCTTTTGTCTGGAATATACATAAACTCTCATTCAACAGAAAAGGAGTATATATGCATGGCAGCATCATTTGCATAATGACAACATTCCTGCCACTGTCTCTGCCAGGCACCAAGGCCTTGAAGCTCATCTAGAATTTTCTAGATGATACTCTCTAGCTCATCTAGAATTTTCATTAAAGCAGTCAAGGCTGTTTATAGTTCACTTTCTCTTCCTTGCTCTGCACAGATATGGCTAAGCCAGCCGAAATGATTACCTCAGGGACAGGAGAGTTTGCCTTGCATTTTATCCTAAGTATCCTTCAGGCAGCCAGCGAGGCTGTTAAATAGTATACTATCTGGATTTTATGAGGTAAACACCTGTTGATGTAAAAGCACATAATTTCCTACCCCATCGGATGATTAGAAGAGGCCTTCCCATGGGAGCCTAAGTCTGGCATGGTCTGCCTTATTTTTCTTTTTATTCCCAAGGGTTCGGACTCCAGCAGATTTCTAAAGATACATTAATGTTGGATTTGCTGTTTCACAAGATGCGCAGTTGAATCAGTGAAATAAAACAGAGCAATGGGTACGATTGTCTCATCCTTTAATGATCTTTCCTGGCTAACAAAATGTATGGAACTTGGGAGGTTTTTATCTGAATACATCCTGGGCCTGGGTGAAAACATTTCCAATACCTCTCTTTGGTTATGAGTATTTTACACTTTCACTCAAAGTGCCTTTGAGTAGACTAGCTTTCTGAAACGTGTTCTAGACTATAAACATATTACTTTTTTTTTTCAATCTGAAATTTTTTCTACTTATCAGTTCCCATTGTTTCTGAACTATCCCAACTATGTAGGAAAGTTTAAGCATGTAATTAATGGGTGAAACTCTATTTTGAATGAGCTCTGCCAGGGAAAATGTATGGAGAGAGGTCTGAGGATGAAAAATGGAGCCGTGGAGCATAGGCAACTGAAGGTGTAAACAAAGAAAGGAAAAATTGGAGTATACATGAATGGTGTAAAGTTAGGGCAAAACAGATCTGTGGAAAGAAAGGGAACTCTTCCTGTGAGAAAGGAGCACTCACTAACGCCAAGAGCTTTTGATATTTTGGGCAAGGTTGTGATTTACATCCTGCACTAACAGGAAACCAGAGATTTTTTCAAGGAATGAATGCACTCTTATGAGATTCTAACAAACTGTTTATTCTAGCTGGAAATGCCAAAAAACAAAACAAAACAAAACAAAAAAAAAACTATTTTCCTGAGCTGTTGTGCTTCCAAGTGCCTCTAATCCTAACTAATATGCAGTAAAAGCAGGCAACTCATGTTGCTCCCAGTCCACAGAAACCTGGAAGAAGGTGTCCCATGTATGCTACTAGAAATGAATACTATTTCGTGGGGTATTGGTTTGAAAACCTCTCCTCCTATCACTAAGCTATTACCCTAAACGTAGTCAAACTTCATATCTGAAATAGTGCTTTACCGCCTGCCTCAGTTCAGGGAGGATTATGTCAGGTGGTCTTTGTCAGTGAATCTCATGCTCAGGAAAGCTTCTGGGGAGAGAAGTCTTGGATTCGTATTTGCCTATCTTTTCTTTTTCTGTTAAGATTCTTCTTAATGTCTCAAGGAAATTACAGTGTGCAGACAAGTAGCATCTTCATAATATTTAGTTTTAAATATATAAACTTTCTCTGGCTTAGCTTGAGTATTTTTATGATATCAATGAAATTGTGCTTTATTCATAAAGGTTTTGATAGTAGACAAATATCTTCACATATCTTACATTCTAATATATAAACAAAAGTCATAAAATTTGTATTTTTTTCATTTATTTCTCTGTAAAGTAAAAGAATAGCTAATTTTTAGTGTTCTTTTTTTTCCCAAAGATTTTTAACAAATGTATTATTAATTTTCCAGATTTACTTATTTATTTGTATTTTTAGAGGAGGACCTACAGGGTGTTCAGGGTCTCACTACTAGGTCAGACTCATAGTGATTCACCTGTTTACAGCCTCCTAAGAGCTGGGGTTACAGTCACACTGCACCACATCCCGTCTCAATTGTCCTCTCAGTGCACCCCAGGGGTGAAGCCAGCACAGCTGCCCCAGGGATCCAACCCTGGGCACTACACCTGCTTGTAAGCCCTTTACTCCATTGAGCTATTTGGCCAGCCCTTCCAATTATATTCATAAATACTCAGTTTGTAAATATTTTGTCCATTTTATATAGAACATTTTGCCTTATTAGCAAAGTCTCTTGAAAATAAAATCTTTTTTTTTTTTTTTTTGCTGCACCAGGGATAGAACTCCGATCATTATACTTACACTGCTGGGCTATATCCCTGGCTCTAAAACTTTTAATTTTGGTAAAGTATATTTTTTAATATTTACTGTCCATATTCTATGATATGTCTAATAATTTTTCACTTATTTATGTTTCAGGAAATTTCAACTTTGTTTTTCTTAAAAATTTAGTAGCTTTTCTTCTAACTTTGTGATACATATCATTCTGTAGTCCAGATAAGTTTGTATAGTGATTGAAATTTAAAGTCATTTTTTCAATCTGTGGATAGCGCCTGGTTCTTGCATTGTTGTTTGTTATTGCTAATTCCAGTTCTTTGGTCTGAGACTCTCCTCTCCCTGTGCCAATCCTATCCACCATCCATGGCCTTTAAACATTTATTTGTGTTTTATGAAGAATGCATTCAATTTAGGAAAATGGATAATTCTAGTTTTCATATTTAATGCCTCCTTTTTGGGTCACTTTTAATATGCATTATGTGCTATGCTAGGAGCATCATAATGTCAAAAAAAAAGCCTACTACTTAAGAAGATGGGTACAGAGTCTCCTTGCAGCTATTGGAATCTGAGTGGTTGCTTAAGAAGAGCAGGTGAAGCCTTAGCTCTCTACATGGTGACTAGTGGTCTTGCCAAGCTAATTTGTTTATTCAGACTACTTGTACAGCACATCAGAAAGAAGCATAATCATCCTCTAAACTTGGTCATTTGATGAAGAGCACAAAGTGAATGTAGTGGCAAAACAAGAGAATTCTTGCAGATATAAGGGATAAAAGGTAGGTAGGAAATTGAATAAAAGGGTTTAAAAATATATATGCCCAGCGATGTTTTGATTTAGTTGCTTAAGGAAATTTAATGTTAAAGAAACATTCAGCAAAGCCTATTATGCAGCAAGCACAAAATAGCATATTTTAATATTCAGACTCAAATTCATCTTGATTGTTGACCAAAGCTGAAAATAAGGCCATTGAAGTAAATGATAATGGTGGCACCTATGATTGTGCCATATTGCTCTATAATCTTTTGCTACTTTGGAAGCATTACTTCCTGGCATATAATAAATATGTCACATTTTTCCAGTGTCATATAGGTCAGAGTTGAAAACTTTGAACCCTTCGGGTAGCTGCAGCATTCTCTGTCTGAACGCATCAGAAGTGATAGTAATACACCGATTTTCTTCCACTTCAGGCAAGCGCTTGTAGCAGCAAAGTAAAGTGCTGGCATGCAATTTCAGAAATCTGTTGACTACATGTTACCATGTGTGCTCCAGGAAATTCACATTTAAATTTCAGTACAGCTCAGAGTTATGGCAGTACTCGCCAACACTTTTTTTTTTTTTTTTAATGATAATTTGCTTGATACTAACATTAGGCTTGCCAAAATTCAGCAGGCCAACTCTGGTTCTGGAATAGTCAGGAAACAAGAAATCAGCAGCCAAATGTCGAGTGCTGTCTCATTTTCAGTTCTGTAAGGAAATAAATTCTATCTAATAGTCTTAAAGATCATTTAGAATACAGTGTTTTAAATATGAAATGTCTCTTTTGTGCATATTATAGCACTGGTAACATTTAATAATGAAAAATTATTCCAGTTCTGAGTACTGCTTAAAAGTTGCAGCTTTTCCAACTTCATAATGGCTGGCTAGATATATGCAATTTTGCTTACTTTAAGACATGAAAATACACTCGTGTTCATTGTGTATATTAAACCAATTTAGAAATCTGCTATATAGCTAATCTGTGTCACAGCTGCTTTAGTTTAAAGTGATTAGATTGTCTTTAAACTCTTGATTAAATATAGAGCTTCTCGTCATCCTCTGAAACATTGAAATTAACTTGGCAAAACATAGTGTGCTAAAATGATAAGTATAAGAAAGTAAGAAATTGTAACTCACAGTCAGCTTAAGAATGTTCCTTTTGGTTTGTAGGAATAAGCTCTAAATTTCAAGGGCTGGAAGGCACATCAGTGATCAGTGGTCACATACCCAAGCTTTAGCAAAGGTACAGCCACACTAGTGAATGCAAAACACCATTCCGATCCTAAAGATCTAGGCTGGATGTCTGTCTGTAGTCCGTTCTAATGTTCAGCCTCATTGTAAAAAAGTATGTGGTAACCCTGATCGTAGAATCGTTTGCTAATGTTTAAAATTGTTTCTGTGAGAGCTTTACTAGTCTTTCATGTTGTCAGGGTTTAGAGTGACAGTGTGATATCCTCAGCACACCCTTCTTTATATAGCCAAGATGAGTAGCTCAGTTGCCTGTCCTCTTTCCAATAGTGCTCTATTTGCCTATGAAAACATCGTACCTATTTTAAATGGAGAAAACCGAAATTTTATGGAGCTCTGCAAGAAAAAATGTGCAAAGTAGAAGTATATTATTTTTGCATTGGTATACATTTGTGTTACCTTGGTATTGAACCATAAGGTCAGATTCATCTTGTTTTTGTATGAGTGATGGGTTTACCCTCTCCTCTACAGCAGCAGTGATACTTTTATTTTTTCTGTTTTACTGGTGCCACACAGGACGTTGTCAAGTGTATAGCTCAGTATGCCTGAGGATGAACATTATCCTCATTGATTTGATATATTTTCCATGGCCCTCAACATTCTATTTATTAGATAATCTACATGTAATCCTGCCTAGACTCAGAAAGAACTGCTAATCAGTTTTGAACATTTTTAGCTTACAGTTTGGTAAAACTGAGTGATGAAAACCAAGTAGGTTTAACAAAATGCATTTC
This sequence comes from Myocastor coypus, assembly GCA_004027025.1. Classification (NCBI taxonomy): domain Eukaryota; kingdom Metazoa; phylum Chordata; class Mammalia; order Rodentia; family Myocastoridae; genus Myocastor; species Myocastor coypus. Next base: position 57,304 of record PVJA010001905.1, read on the forward strand.
AATTTGCCAACATTATTTGTTTTTGAATGTTAGGTTACACGATAACAATATTAGCACTGTAATTCTTTTAGTTGAAACACTATAGTCTTGGAATCTATCATAAAGTATCTTTTTATTATTATTAATATTTTATTTACTTGATACAGGGTCTCATACAGTTTTGACTCATAGAAATCCTCCCATGTCAGCCTCCCTGGTGGGAGATTATAGGCATGTGCCACCATGTCCAGTTTCAGGGCTAGCACAGTGTATCTGGAGTTCTGGGTTTAGCAGGGGATGTGGTCCTGGGGATTTGAACTTAGGTCCTTGTGCTGGCCAAGTAGGCACTTAGACCTCTGAGCCCACTCCCTAGCCCTTTAAAGTATCATTTTAGTGTAATTTTTTTAGGTGAATAGGAAATACATTTCAACGTACTAGTTTCACTCAGATATAATATTCCTCCCAACTATTTGATAGATGTCAATTGCAACGGTAGAGAAATCTAATGTGTTAAATACGTCCGTAACACTAAAATAAAAATTGGGGCCCTTGATTCTGAAGCATTAGTTCAATAACAAGATTAACAACTTTGAAAATATTTTAGAAGATCTGTGTTCTGTGAAGATTTTACTTAGCTTTCTAATGTTTTAAATCCCTCTTGTTTTTAAAAATATCTAGTCATAATTTCCTCTTCTCCATGCAAAACAAGGCTAAATGAAAACTTCCTGTTGAATTTTTAGTTTGCTAATGGGACAAGAAGGCAAATACAACTTAAAAATATGCCATTTAATTGCTTTCAGGCACATAGTTTGCTTTCTTAATGGCCCCAAATCAATGGATTAATTCAAATGCTTATTGTTTATTAAGATATAAAAATGATAATTTACAGTTGGAGATTTAGTGTTCTAGTGACACATTACTCAAAGGGCTATAATGGACACTAAGCTTTTTTGTTTATAGGATTGACTTTTAATTGGCAAACCACATTGAGTCAAACTGCCAACTTTTAACATTTGTTATTTAGGTGGAACACAGTTATGTATGGAGGTAGTGATTTTTATTTTAATACCAAACATTTTCTCTGGGTAATTGGCTGTCTTGTTTCTTCTCAACAGGATTTCATGAATAAATATGCTGAAAATTGCCCGGCATGGAAAAAATCAAATGAAATTAGTTAGAAAACTTTAAAAAATTAAATTACAATTTATACTTAGACATGTCTCAAAGAATGTTTTCATCCCATAAATTCTTACATAAAACAATCTGATATGTTAGTATTTTGCCCAAGTTTTGAGGCTGACCCACTTGAAATTGATTTATTACCAACTTTAGTGAAGGTGAAAGCCAGGGCCCCCATAATGGGAGCCAAATCAGACAACAGCCGCCTTGTGGGCCCCTTGGTTGGTGGGCAGACTCTATAATGTTGCAACCTCAGTTTTAGTAAAAATACAGCTTCAAGTTATAGTGTCTCCTGGATTTTTTCATTCAGTTTTGTATAGAATTTAATGGAAAAAACTATGTATTTGTTGAGCAATGGAGACATAGCTTAACGTGTTCTTAATGTTTCAAAAAGTAGAGATACTGTATGATAATATAATCTAAAACTCATTAACCTTTTATAATTATTAAATTTGATTTCTTTTGATCTTATTTTATTCCTTTAAAACAGCTATTAATTGGAAGCCACATTTTCTAGCTCTTTGTGTTGAGTCAATAAAGCTAATTTTTCTAGAGAATTTGGAATAATGTGCCACATCAGTTGGTCACCCTCAGAGAATACCATGGTAGTTATCTCCATTTAAACAGCTTTATTTCTATGAGGCTTAGAGCTAATACATAAAATTGAAATTAAGATATAAAATCACTTTATGAACATGTATTGATTCTCAATGAACTGAAGGCTATCGATTCTGTTGATCTTTTATTATTAATGTCTGCTGTGGAAAAGAAAATGATGTTAAAATGATGTCTGCCCAGCAAAATGTAGTATATGTCTGTCTGTCTGTCTGTCTGTCTGTCTGTCTGTCTATGTCCCTCTCTCTCTTTCTCTCCCTCTTCTTATTTTTCACTTACTCTCTCTCTCTCTCTGTTTACTTCTAACATTTTAATCTATAAATTACAGTAAACTACCTTTTTAATAATTTTCTTTTTAGTCTTCAAAGAGATTATGCTTAACAAAGGAAGAACTATAGGAAATTGTCTAATTTAGCTATGAACTTTAGGAATGTAGCTGAAAGATACGTAACTGAGTGAAAACTAAAGTAAGGGCTCCAAATGGCTAAGGTGATATCTGGGAAGAATTTTATCTCAACATGACACAGAAAGACATCTATTTGCTGATAGAAAAAAATGATCACGTGACAGCATCTGGCTTTCACATGTAGACTTGCTCCATAATTAGCAGCAGCCCCTGTTCAGTTCATTTCCTACATCTGGGAGCACAACATCATAGGGACTAAAAATAAAGACAAGGAGAAAAGTGAAAAATTGCCTGCTGTAAAAGGGCATGGTTATTCTGCGTTATAAATTAAAGGAATTTTGTCAGCTTCTTAGGGAGTGAAAACACACTTTCACCAAGAAGTATATCTAGATACTACCCAGGGATGTCTTCTAAACTGACATTTTATTATGCATTCATGAGGGAAATATTATTATTTTAAATCAAGTTTATGTGGTATAGGCACTAAAGTATGATTAAAATAGCTTTAGAAGCAAAAGTTTACTAATGTGCTTTCTATTGAACTGAAGATATCCATGGAATCACTATCTCATGTTCTTATTCAGGGCATCATAGACAAAGGTTTTTTTTTTAATTTTTGGTTAATGTCAGAAACAGAAAAATTGCAGAATACCAATTACATTGGATGGTCTGTAATTTTTCATTGTTAACAGTGACAACATAAATATGGTGCCTGAGAGTCATCTGATACTGCCATGTTCCTTGAGGTTGTAATGCAGATTTGTATTCTCTGTTAAATTGTAGATTTTATGGAAGATGCGCTGTGTAGTTTCTCCAAAGGACTGTGGAATATAGACCATATGTTTTCTCAGGCTGCTTATCTTTTAATTGGCTGAAGAATAAGGCCATATGGCAAACACAAGCTGGGCCTGCAGTTCACCTGAGAATGGAAATAGCTGCCAGAGATTGGAACTTCGGGTTCCAGGCCTGCTGGGTCAGTTTGAAAGAGACTGGATGTTGCCTCTGACATTGGCCCAGTCACCTTGGAGCAAGAAGGGGGCCTGAAAACTTCCCATCATCCTCTGCTGTCCAGCCTGGCTGTGTGTGTGGGAGTGGAGTTCTGGGAGTTCTCAAAAGTGAAGGCCACTCTTTATGATCCTGTCTTTTTTTTCTCTCTCTCTCTCTCCCTTGTTTTTTATTGTTATCTGCTTATTACGTTGGTTGAAAAGTTACAGTCCACCCAAAAATTGCCGCTATTTTTGATCAAACTGAGTGTTAATATTTACATAGGAATATACTAACTTGGTTGATTATTTTGGCCACTTGAAGATAGCCAAGGCTTATTAAAACTTGGAAACTTTGAAATATGCCTCATTTGGTCAAAGGAACCCAAGCAGTTTTGAAAACTCTCCTTCTGCCTCTGACACTCAAGGTCTTTTCGGGGTTCTACTGTGACGATCATAATCCTCTGGCATTATCAAGCCATGTCCTCATCTTTGTCTTCCATGTCGCCGCAAACCACCGTCCTTGCCTTTGGGCTGTCTCCTCTATCTGGTTCTCTTTAGAGAGTTCTCCAGTCTTCAGCTCATGGACTTTCAGGAGTCATTAATCTGGAAAACGGTAAATTTCATTTGGCCATTTATTTTCATTCCCATTTTAGGTAAGAACAGAACTATTAACTTTGTAAGTTAGATTGGATGTGCTGATGTGCTTTTATTCGCATACTTACTCTAGAAGAGAAAGTTCCTCAACTTTTAGTTGAATTTCCAAATATTTAAATGATTTCATGTATGTATGGCTGTTGGAAAAAGGAAAATGACTTTTAAAGAAAGGGATTCATCCAGAGATGGAGAATGTGAATAAACATTGCACACATGATTCCTTAAACTCTCAAGTGGCTGTAAGTAATGACCACTGACCTAAGTGGGGGGAGCACTGCACCCTCCAATTTAAAGAACATGTACATGAGAGTTCACTCTGCATCATGAGGGGATTATTACTTTTGATAATTAGTCTAGTTGCATTTATTTTTCCATAATTTTTAAAGTAGTACCTATCATATTCAGAATAGTCTTAATTTTAGTGACTTTAAATGATAAACTAAAACTAAACTGTAGATCCAGTTCAGTATATTTATGCTCGTATATACTTAATTTGTTATGAATAACTACACAAGGAAAATCAAGTTACATTAAGATGTTTTATATGTATAGATTAAATCAGTTTATTTGCAGAAAGATCAAAATATGGTATAATATTTTACATTGCGAATGGGTCAAATCTCAGTGCAACCAGCGCTTCTCACTTCTATCCAGCTGGTCAAAAGTCATCTTGCTATACTTTGTATTAAGTGAACACATTAAATATGAGCCCAAACTTAATAACATTTTTTTTCAGGACTGGGGTTCAAACTCATGTCTTTGTGCTTGCCAGGTAGCTACTTGTGGCACAGAGCTATCTCCCCAGCCCCTTAGTAATATTTTAATAGAGGATTTATAATATGTTGTAGAGAAGGCTAGTAAAGATAATTAGAAGGATTACAAAAGAATAGTAAACTTAAAAAAGGTTGGAGAATTCAGTTATATTCAGGAAGAAAAATGAGGTCGATCTGAAGTAGTTTAGAAGTCATTAATCTGGAAGTATTAAGAATATGGAACACAATGGGTTAGCTATTTGTGTTCACCTAGGAGGCATTTTCTTTTCAAATATAGCTTTAGTACAACAGAGAGCAGAAGGGTAAAGATGCATTTTTCAAAATTTGTTTGGTGACCTCCCTTCTGCCAACAAATTGAAATCTGGACCTGGAAAGCGAGCCACTAGTGGTTATGGTGGGCAGGTTTGCTATGCCAGAAATTCTGCTCATTGTAGGCACTTGTTTCCTTCAAAGCACACAGGCATCTAAGTTTCTGGCATCTTATATTAAGCAGCAACTGTCTGGAAGTTGTGTAGACATTTTGGGAAATTTATCCTTGTGTCCTCTGTATTTTACCTTGCAGTGTCCAAGCTCAATGCTTTGTTCTTGCTGAGATTCTATAATCTGTGTGCAAAAGCACCTTTTCTTCTAAATCTAAACATCATGGTTTACTTGTGAGTCAAGTTTCTGCATGATGAGCTATGCTTTTGCATACTAGCTAGTGCATACTTTTCACATGAAAGCACTGAGATACTACCTTGACTAACCTGTAGGTTAATTCGAGGAGGCTCTAACATTTTCAGAGCAGATCCAGTGATCACTGACAAAAATGAGGCCAAACCCAAGTCTGCCTCAGTGTGATCATTTACAGGAAAGATGAAGAAAGGAAGTTGTTTCAAGTGTTAGTTACATAGAGGTTGTGTTGGACCTCAAAATAAAGAATTTAGTAGAATGCAAAGTCTATGGACTAATACCCTAAAATAACTAACTCTGGACCAAGGAATCACTGACCAGACTATATTTGTCAGGCATTTCATTATCTTAGTTCTTTATTTTTGTATACAAGATTTCTAAATTTCTATTTGAGTGTTATAAGCTAGTGTTATCATCTGTATGTGATTATGGTATAATTTTAGGCTCGAGGTTCAGTAGGTTCAACTATATGACTTTTTAATAGATATAGATGAGGTTCTTATAGTCAGCTATTTATGTCTAAGAAACAGAGCTCCAGTAATTCCTAAATAGCACCGTATATTCACAAAGTTTTCAAATTTTCTTAAATCTTACATGCTTCAGGATTTAGTTTGGAATCAAGATTTAAAGTATGTACATTGCAATTGTGTGACATTTATTTTATATCCCTTCTCATCTATAATCCTATTTCATCCCTGATTCCCACTTGCAATTGTTGGTAGAAGAAACTCAGTACTTTGTCTTGAAGAATTTCCAAGAGTCTGGGTTTTGTTCATTGTATTGCTCTGGGGCTACTTAATATGTTCTTTCCCTTGTGTTTGCTCTTCACTAATGGGATTTGGAGACTTTTCCAAGATTAGTCCACTCTCCTCCTTCTTTTCTTTTCGCCCTCATTCTCCCCCTCCCACCTTCCTTTCTCCCTTCCGATTAAAAAATAGTTTGTACACAATGATAGATGATATCATTATAAAACACATGTGTGGTTCTCTGTCTCTCTGTCTCTGTCTCTCTCTTCCTGTCTCCCCCGCTGTCTCTCTCTCCCTGATACAGGTTTCGCTATGCAGTTTGGATTCAAGATTCTCCTGTCTCAGCTTCCCCAGCACTGGGTCATAGGAGTGTGCCACCATGCCCAGTTTTAGGGCCTGCATGACATACCTGTGTTCCAGGGCCAGCATGGCATGTGGTGCCAGGGATTGAATGCAGGATCTTGTGTTTGGCACGAAGGCACTTAGGCCATTGAACTACCTCTCCAGCCTTGTTTCCCTTTTTATGCCGCTAACTGGTACTATAAACAAGAACCTAGATCCACTCTTTCATTAAGAGCTGTTTCTTTAAAAGATGATCTAACCACGATACTGCAAGTTTACTCCGTTTTCTACATTATCTTCCTCCTCCCTGATCTTCTTCATACTTGTGTTGTGTGAACATCGTCTGAACCTATGCCCATTATATACAATAATGCTCATCTTGTATCTGTTGTTTAATCTTAGTCCAACAAGTATATGTTAAAATCTAAGGGTTTCTTGTGCTTGCTCCTTACTGTCTACTTTCTAGTTATATTGGTTCCTGAACTTTGTTTCATAGTAGAATTCTTAGGAAGGGTTTCATGGAAAATGATTGACTAAGTTTTCAGCAATTCATAAAAGCTCAGTATTTTAATTTGAAGGCCACTTTGGCTGTGTATAAAATCCTGGGTTTACATTTGACCAGGGAGGGGGAGTCCAAATATATTAAGAAGATTCATTGTTGTTTGCCTTAGAATATTTGTTCAAAAATCATGGTGGCAATCAGTTTTCTTTTCCTTGTACTTGACTTGGTCTTTTGTCTAGGACATTTGTCACAGGCCTTTTTTTCCCCCTTAAAGTCAGTCTTATTAGAATATGTCTCAGGCTGGGTGTGGTGGCACACACCTCTAATCCCGGGGAAGCCAGGTGGATACTACAACTTTGAGGGCAGGCTGGGCTACAAAATGAGCTCAAGACCAATCTGTACAATGTGGGAAAGCCCTATCTTTAAAGAAAAGGAATATGTCTCAATGTGGTCTCTCTTCAGATGAAAATTTCAGAGGTATCTGGTTTGACCTCTCAATACGTATGAGTTCTAGCAGAGTTTTCCTAGATGATGTATAGCAGCATGAATTCTACTCTACCATATTAGCTGTCCTCACTGAGGAGACCTACTACATAGGTGTGAGATTTTGGTTGTCTCTCATTTTTTGTTTCTCTTTTCTTTCACTTTTATATTTTCATTTAATTTTCTCTTTCCTACATTTTACTCTTCACAAGGTATTATGTATGTTTCCAAAAAATTTCACCAGTATTTAGATCAATTTGGTCTCATATGGCTCTTTGCTTCGGTTCACATTTCTGAAAAGATTTTAACTTTTATTTCTGATTCTTGAGTTATTTTTTTCCTTTTTCCCAATATCCCTTCCCTTCCTCCACAATTTCATTTGACTATTTCCAATTTTGGCATTTTTTATAGTTCTATTATTTTCTACTTTTGGTTTACTTTGAAACACAAGGGCCTTGAAGTTGCAGTTGTTCTCCTGCCTCAGCCTCTGAGTGCTGGGATTTCAGGTGTGCATTGCCAATCCGGCTTCCATGATATTCACACTGGCTCACTGAGCTCTGAACATCAATTATCTATTTAGCAGGTACCTGTCTGTTAGAAATTTGTTTTCTGCATTTTAGCCTGAGCAGAAATACTTTGATTTTCCCTCTGTTTTCTCCTTTGGAGTTGCTGATACCGTGTTGACCCGATAAGAAGTCCAAGTTTTGGGACTTTTGAAATACTCTTTCTTGGAATTTGGCTGTAGCTGTTGTCATGAAATTTTATTTTGTTAGTCTAGCTTCCTTGGCTATTTTTCCACGAGTTTCTGAAGAGAGCAAAGCAAGACCAGTGATGCCAGTACTGCCTTGCTAGACACCACTTATCAGTTTATTATTCTTATCGCATGGCTCTAAGTGGATTTGAACTTTTTCCTGGAAGAGTTTGAAAGTAGGTCAATTAGCAAGCAATTAAATATTTGGGGTCCTGACAGCTAGGAGTCTGTGAATTTAACCACATGCTTTTCTTGAGCAGTTTTGTTACGGTTACATATGACAATGTAATTTTGTCACTTTAGAGTAGCAATCTTTAAATGCCTTCCTAATAGAAAGTGTGCCCATTAGAGAGAGAGAGAGAGAGAGAGAGAGAGAGAGAGAGAGAGAGAGAGAAATTTCCTTTGTGCAATATTTATGTAGCCTATAGAATAAAAAGCATATCAGAAATTGATTTGGCTTGCAAATGTTTGACCTTTGTACTTTTCAATTAAAAAAGTAGTTGTAGATTTACTTTTGCCTATAAAAGACTAAGGAATGTGTTTCCATTTCAATAATTTGTGCTTTTATCCTAAATGTTTTCTTCTCACCTAATAAAGAAGGGAAGGAATGTATTGCTGTGCTCAGGACCCGTTTGGATCTGTGGTTTCCAAATGTCAAGCCCAAATCTAACACTCTGGAGTTTAACCTTGTTTGCTTTTGGCTAAAGTGGCTTCCTGTTTCTAAGAAAGGGGAAAAAATGAGGTTCCAAAGCCTATTGAAAAGATTACAAGTCTTCTCCAAAACCCAGGGGCACACACAACAAACCACTTTGATATATTAAATCAAAATGAAGTTGAAAATGTAAATTAAATTTACCTGTAACATAATGTTGGCTTATGAATTCAGAAGGGGAGCTCGAGGCAGACACAAAATGTCCTTGGGAAAAAGTCCTTAGGTTTTGGCCAAATTCAAGCCCTTGAGAAACCCTGTTGCTCGAGATATGTAATGAGCCCAGTACTTGTGAGTTTTTCTGTTTTCCATTCTTACAGTTTTGTTGTATTTATTCCCACAGTCAATTTCACATGACACCCCTCACTGTTAAAAAAGAAATAACCAGGGTAGCTGAAAAATTTGCTTCAACTTCTTAATACTTTTAATCCTTACTTGTTATAATTTAATTACTGAAAGAGAGTTTCTCTGTGGGCCTCCTATTAAATCGCTTTCAAGTTGAAACAAACCAGAAATCCTTTAAATAACAGAGTGAGTATTCACTTTAAGCTGCTCGGAATTTATACAGGAACTGTAGAATGTCTCTCCTAGAAGGCTGTAACTGTCCCCAGAAGCTGGTGTGATGAACTTGCCCTTGCCACCTGGCCCTAAATAAGTCAATGAATGCATGTGCATGATGTTTTAGCTTACCAAATAGAGGACAGTGTTTATTTATTTTCCATGTTCTTCTATATCAGTGTTGATAGGGCTAAGTCAAGCTAATGTGGGAGACAGGTTTTTGCTGTATATATTTATTGGTATAATATTGCCTTGTATAATACTGTAAGAATCTACTCTGATATAATCTTTGCATAAAAAATCACAATCATTTTACATGCTTTTCTGCTCCATTTCTGAGTAGTTTCAGAAGACCGTGTGACTTTAAGAAGCAACTTTGAAGTATTTACGGATAAAGAGTAACCCAAACTAGAGCATGGATAACAGCTGAGCCTAACCATAGAGGGAGAGAGAGGAAAGAGCAAGCCTCACGCTGACCCACAACTGTGTGGGGGATTTTGGAGAAAAACCTTAAGAATTCATATTTAAGGGGCTCAGATTCTGAAATTCAGATGCATAGACTAATCCTAGGAACTGGCATTTGAAACATTAAAACTTGCACCGGGTATTTTTAAAACCATTTTGATAAATCACTTTGTTAGGTTTTAGATACCAGGTTAAGAATCTAAAAAGCAGTTTGAGAATTTCAATCCCCAGGATAATATTTTGTTTTGAAAAGAAAAATAAATTTTGGCAATTAAGCTTTAAGCCATGGCAGAGAAAATGTTGGGTCAAAGGAGTAAAATTGCAAAAATGGTAGTAGGCTTTATGGTTGGTTACAGAGAGGACAAAGCGTCTCGGAACTACACAAAACTCTACTTTCAAGGGAAAACAGAAGAAGGGCGCGGCGCGCCAGTGTTAGTGCCCACATGGCCAGGACGGGGAAGATGTTCATGTCCCCACCTCTGCTCTTCCAGGTAAGGCTCCAGAGAGTCACAACCGCAAGCAGGGTCCCCGTCCTGGCGCTTTGCTCCGGGCTACTTGCTGCTCTGTGTCCTGACCTGGTCCTGCTTCTTGGCCTGCCACTCCGTGACACTGCTCTCTCAGCCCTCAGAGCGAGTTTCAACCTCTGGCTGGCCTTCTTAAACCACTGCTGCGACGGCACTGGCTACAGCGCCGTCCAGTGCCTCTGTCCAACCTGTTTTCCTCTCCTCCCCCTTCCCAACCAGGTCCTGTCTCTGGCTGTGAGGCTTCTGGAAGCTGGACACGAGTTCAGCCCTGCTGATGGCCCCAGTGTCCACTTCCTCTACTTGCTATTCCACTTCTTCCATTGTTTTCAGGACACTGACTGACCTGTGACCGACTCTTGGGGAAGGGGACAGGTGCCAGTGGCTTCCTATTCCAAGGTCAGTCACGTATAGCCCGATGAGTACCCAGTGGCCTCATGGCTCCCAAATTAGGTTCACTGTACTTGGCAGAGGAGTGCACTGCATACAAGAGTACTCAGATATGGGTAGCTCTGCAGAGCACCACTAAACAGAGTTATGCAATTTGCGCCTCAGGCAGCATGGATCTGGGGGCCTTGCTGGGATGGTGAGTTCCCAGGCTCTGCCTCCAGTCTTGGGGAACAGTCTCTCTAAAAGGGAAGCCCAGTCGTCTGCTATCACAGGACTTGTTGGTCCCCATTCTTTAGGAGGGGCCAATACTTACTGATTCTGATGGGTGCAGCTGCTGGCTTTTGGTGTGTAGATATTTGGATCTTAGATTTGTTTGGGAAGAACCTATCTATATTTTGATGAAATGTCCAGGTTTTAGAAGGTGCTAGTCTGATTGTCATGTCAATTCGCCTCAAGTGCATATCCGTGTGAGAGAGTTGGACACAGACACTTGCATGTGTCTTACGCCCCAGTGAGCCACAGAGCTATGCGCACTCAGCTTGGTGTCTCTCGAAGCTTTTCCTGTTGGATGCACTCCTCCCATTCATTGCCTGTATGGTGAACAGTCCCAGCCCTGTGTAACGTCCAGGCTTTGGAGCTGATCTGGGGCTTGACTACTTAATACCTCTGAGACTTGTTGAGATACTTGAGTAAATCCCCAGGTCAAGGAAGCACCCATATATCTGAGGTGTTGCCGCCATGGGCACTTGGGTGCGCCTTACCATGCATTTCACGTAATTCCCTCTGATGGATGACTCCACTCTCAAACCATATCCTAAGACAAATGAAATAAAGAAAAACAAAAATAGAAGACAGGCACCAATTCTAAAGCTACGTCTTCCAATTGCCCCTAAAAGTAGTATAAAAGCCAACCAAATGTCCTTATATATTCTTTTCTTACTCACCTAAACAGCGTATTTCAACTCAATATTCAAAGGGCATCATTGCTAGCCAGAAGCTCTGTTGAATTTGTGGTATCTTTTCTGTCATTTTTATCCTTCCTCAGTTAGGAACTACGGTATCTGAAGAGTGAATCAAGCTGTAGGGATGAGATATATGGCGTTCCCCAGTGCCAGGGCCTTCAGAATGTAATCCCATCCAGAGGGCTTTGTCTGGGATCCCTGTACGCAGAGTCCTGTGCTTGACCTGCTGTTGGAAGTTAGCGTCTGCTCAGGCTGTCTTCCGCGGAGGGGCCCTGGAAGCTTCTCTGTCCTCAGCCCCTCCATCACTTCATGCCAGAGGGCTGCTGTCACACGAGCAGCTGTCTTTTGTGGAGACTGTCCACCATGCTGTTTCTGCTTTCTGCCAGCTCGCCTCAGACAGGCCCCAATAGGCTCTTCCTCCTCTAAGTTCTGTGTGTCTGGGGTCCTGTCACAGAGACAAGAAGGGGCCTATGATACTAATGAAATGCTATACATAGAACTATACACTTGCAATTTTTACTTCGTAGTATGCAAACAAAATCAAACAAACACACTTTGACTTTATTTATAAAGTTTTGACAACTTTTGAGTTTTAAAAAAGAGAAAAGTGGATGGCTATGTTCCACGTATACTGGATATGATTGAAATGAGGGGACATTTATTTCATTAGAAATACTGTCAAATTTTAAGCATTATCATAATGTTTATGATAATGTGATGTGTTTGATGGTGTATATATCTATTTCCCACTTCTTATTTTGTCTCCCAAAAGCTTTTAAAAAAAATTGTTTGAAATCTTCATAGGGTTTGCTGATGCCTCACAAACTCTTAATATTTATAGACTAGAAGTGAGTGATTCACCCGCTCTTTCCTAAGAAATCCACACAATGAAATTGGTTCATTTGGTGTTGCTGTAGTGAAATATTAACCAAGCTGCCAGCCAGCTGGTTGGGTAGCTTAGCACTCAGTCCCTAAGAACTTGTCAGTTACAGCGCAGACCTTGCAGACTTAACCTATTTTTTCTGTGCTTTCGGCAGGGACTGTGATCAGGCAAAGCTAGGCATAGCTTCCCAAAGAAAAAAAACCGAAGTTGACCTTATCCCCAGCATAAGTGTAACTGTCTCCATTGTTAAATATAATGATGTAAAACATTTGTAACAATTTTCTGTCTATCAAGCCTTAGGAAAGTGCTTCTCGCTAATATATTGAGAAAGACAAAAATATTAAAAGAAACTATGCACACTAAATTATGGGAAAGGGACAAACTAAAAGAAAATGACCTAAGTTGAATAATAGGAAATTGCTGTTTCTGTAGGTGAAAAATGATTGAATATTAACAATTTCCTATGGCTTAGCTCATGGCTTTTTTGCAATTCCCAAGCATGTTATTTCCATTTGAAATCACAGTTCCCAGTGGTGCCTTTCAAGTGCCCGAGTCTTTCAAGTAAAGGACTTCAAAGCATATGACAATGTTTGTCAACTCCAGCAACTGAGTTCAGGAGATTCATGAGTTCTGTAAACTAGGGTTCTGAGGACATTAATAGTTACAAGCTCTGAGGATTCTGTTTTAAAATTAGGCTTCTCCTTTTAGTTGTTTTCTAATAAAAAGGCTTGAGATTAGCCAGATGGGAAATGCAGTGCCGTGCTGTTGTGACGGTTGGTTTTGGTTCCAAACCTGACTGAATCAGGGCGCATAAAGAGCCAGAAGTGCCGGTTTAGACACGTCTGTCTTTCTCCAGGGAATGGCTTTTGGGCCAGTAGAGTTGGGAAGACCCTTTCTGCCTAAGGGTGGCATTGCTCAATAGGTGGGGGACTCAGACTGGTGGACAGCCAGCTTTCACTTACACTGGCCTTTGTGGACATTAGACTCTGAGTTCTTTAGCCTCTGGTTAAATCGGGACTCTTACGACTGCTTTCCTCAGGTGTTTACACAGTGGCAGTGCTGACCTCTCTTAAAGTGAGCATTCCAACTTCTTTTTTTAAAATGTAATTTAATTTAATTTTAAAGAGTAAAAATAGAAGCAAAAACAAATAGAAAACACAGAAGCAGAGTAGCATACAACAATGCATATGTTATAGATTTGCAAAACAGGAATAGCTAGTTGACGATGGTTGTTATATTATTTTTATTATTAAATTGGTTGCTCAGATTAACAGATATAGTTATGCAAGATTGACAAATAACTGAATATTAACATGCTTTCAAGAAATCTTGTTTCTTTTCATTGTGTCTTTTTGAAAAATTATTTTAAGGAGATTATAATAATTGATAAGGCACTAGAAATGATACACATGTAGAAGACCAAGACAAGAGATATTCAATCATAGGCTTTATATTACACATTGCTGTCCTCAATGCAGTTGTTCAGACCACGCATATCAGCATGCAGAGTTAGTCAAGGTGAAAAATCTCAACATTTGCTGCTATTTTCAAAAAGTAGATGGAAATTATTAGCACAATCGCCTCAGCCATCCTGTATATATACTTGTATGTTTTCCCTCCTTCACTTTTTCCTATCTTTTATCGTATCTCTTATCTTCATTATTTATTCCTTAAGTTCAGGTTCTTTCCATCTTACTGTATCTATTATATCTTTCAGGTTTTATTTCTTCTTTCAGGTTCTTACATTAGGGACACAGTACAATATGTACACATGTGGGTGTGGTTTATTTCACTATAAGTATAGCCCCTTGTTATATCCACTTACCTATAAAGGCTTTGAGTTTGTCTTCATAGCTGAATAATACTCCACTGTATAAAACTAACACAACTTTTTCATCTATTCCTCCAGTGATGGGCATTTTGGTTGTTTCCACGATTTGGTCATGACCAATTCTGCTATAAACATGAGTACATACACATCACTATGGTATGATGTCTTCCATTCTTTTGGGAAAATCCCAGGGTAGAAATAGATGAACAGAATGGGATTTCCAGTCCCAGGTTTTGAGTCATCTCCAGATTGATTTCTTTAGTGACTATTTCAGTTGACATTCCCACCAGCAGTGGAGAGGGATTCCATTTCCCCCACAGCCTCCCCAGAATTTGTTACTAGTTGATGTCTTTATGATAGTCATTCTTTGTGGGGTAAGATGGTATCTCAATGTTGTTTTAATTTGCATTTATTGAATGGCTGGTGCTTTGGAACATTTTTTCATGTGTTTATTTGCTACTTGTATTTATTCCTCTGAGAAGTATGTATTTTCATCTCAGTGGCCCATTTTTGGATTGTGTCTTTAAATTTTGGGGGCCAGTTTTTTTTAGTTCTTTACATAATTTAGATAAAAGTCCTTTGTCTGAGTGATGGTTCGTTATTATTTTTCCCCCAATTTGTGGGTTGTCTTTTCACTCTAATTTCTTTTGACATGCAAAAACTTCTTAATAAGATGAGATTCCAGTAGTTGGTTTTTTTGAATTTTAACTGTACAGTTTTATTTTTGCTCATGAACTGTCTGCCAACTCCTATGCCTTCAAGATTTCCACCTACTTTGTCTTCCAAGAGATTTAGTGTTTCAGTTTTAATATTTAGATCTTTAATCCATTTTGACTTTAGTTTAGTCTATGGTGGTAGACCTGGGTCTAGTTTTAGTTTTCAGCATGTGGAGACCCAGTTTTTCCAGCACTATTTGTTAATGATGCTATCTTTCTTCCAGTAAACATGTTTGGCCCCTTTGTCAAAGATAAGATGACTGAGTGTTCGTAGCTGTATATACATCTTCTAATGTGTTACATTGATCCCCAAGTCTTTTTCTTTTTTGCACGTACCATGCTGGTTTTTATCACAGCTTCTTTGTAGTATAATTGAAAGTCAGGGATTGTAATGTCTCTTGCCTTGTTTTTGTTACCCAAGATTGCCTTTTCTATTATAAGTATTTTCTGGTTCCAAATAAATTTTAAGAATGTTTTCTCTAGATCTGTGAGGTACTTGACAGCATTTTGATAGGGATTGCATTAAATCTGTATAATAATTTTGGTAGTATCACTATTTTTACAATGTTGGTTCTTCCTATCCAGGAGCAAGGAATATCTTTCGATTTTCTGAAATTTTCTTTGACCTCTCTCTCTCTTTCTTTTTAGAAGGTTGTAACTTTCATTGTATAGATCTTTTCTTCCTTTATTAGGTTAATTTCTAAGTATTTCATTTTTTTCTCAGATGCTACTGTAAAATGTATTGTTTTCTTTAATTTCTTTCTCATTCCAGCTTCTTGAATCTAGAAGTTGCCAGTTTCTCAGGGTTAACTGTTGGATCATTTAGTCTCTGAGTCTATAAGACAATGTACTCAATCTCCACTTATAATCATATATATTTCATTGCTCCTGTTTCTCTGGAGAGCCCTAATACAATGTATTTTATAAATTGTAGTTGGTAAACAATATGAGTTAAAAATGTTGGTTAACAAGTGAATTGGTAAGACAGACTTACTGAATTTGATTTTTGAGGTGAAGTTTCTGAAGTCAGAATTTTTACGTAGTGTTCAAGGTGAATCTTGCCCACCTGAGCTGGTCAAAGAGAATTATTGTCCAGCTTTTTTCCATGGATGAACTAAGTCAAATCTGAAGATTGGAGGAATCCAGAAGAAGTGCAATGGTAAATAGTACAGGGCGTTCTGTCATTCTGGCCTTTTAGTTCATGGTTTCTTTCTGTCACAGGAAATACACAGAAAATAAAGCATATTGTTTCATAATTGCTTCTTCTAGTATTCTATTTTTTACTTGCCATTGCATTTGTTAAAATCTAAATGAAAATGGCTAGTAACCCATAGAAAGTTGTGTTCATGGACTTTTTTTTTCTTAGAGTTGCACAAGCTTTGTACACATTTGTTAAGGATAATTTATTAGATTTACAGAATATTACATGATTCTGGAAACTTGGACATAACCGATTAATGGGGTGACCGCAATTTTGTGGGTCATCTAATGGAGGAAGGAGAGAGACAGAAGTAGCAAAAGAAAGAGAGAGAGAGCGAGAGAAAGAGAGAGAGCTGGTGTGAAATAAGTTATTGATTGATTGATTGATTGATTGATTGATTTTGGTGGGACTGGAGTTTGAACTCATGACCTTGTACTTGACAGGCAGACACTTGTGCCACAGAGCTATCTCCCTGTCCCCAAAATCACCCCTTTAAAAAGGGCCCCACTGCACAATAAAAAGTCTGCTTTGTCAGTAATAGCAATAATTCATCCTTGCAGCAGCGACCTCACGACTTAATCATCTCTTAGTGGTGTCACCTCTCAAATAGTGATCAAATTTTCAGCATATGTTTTTTTTTTTTTTTTTTTTTTTGTCTTTTTGAGACAGGGTCTCACTATGCAGTTGAGGCTGGTCCTGAGCTCTCTTTTGTAGCCCAGGCTGGTCTCGAACTGGCACCAATCCCCCGCCTCAGCCTCCCGAGTGCTGGGATCAGCATATGTTTTCAGGGAGACACACTCAAAGCTAGCACTCAACACATGAGAAACTAAGCCTGTTTTAACATGCATAGGAAAGACAATCAACAGATGCCAAAACTGAGATGATGCAGGTCTTGAATTCATCTGACAAAGATTTAAAAAGGCTGTAATAAGCAATGAAAACGTTTGCAATGAGTGGAAAAATACAAAGTTTAGCAAAGAATTAGAAGTTATGTATGCAGAAGTAACAATGGGGCAGTTTAGAATGCTTAAATAATTAACAATAATAACAGTAACCCAGCGGATGAAGCCCTTGCTGGATGACCTTGAGCACAAAGAACACATGCAAGTCAGTGAACTCAAAGATACCTCAATAGGAAGTGTACTACCAGAACAACAGAATAAAGAGACTAAAGAGAAAGAAACAACCTCAGGGACATGTGGGACAATGATACAATGTCTGAAATGCATGCCATCAGAGAAAAGTGATGAAAATTTAGAGACAAATGACTAAAAACTTTTGAAGTTTGGCAGATGACATAAAGCTGAAGGTTCAAATTCAATGAAACTTCAGTGCGAATTGCCTATCCATCATAATTGAGCTAATGAAAACGGAAGTCCACAAAGCAGTTATTGAAATTATCCTGACAAAAATGATGCATTGTTTATGGAGAAATGATGACGGGCTATCTGTGGGTTTTGCAGGGAAACTTGGAGGCTAGAAGGAAGTGGAACAGCATGTTATTAGACCTGAAGGAAAATTTGTGTGGACTCAGACTTGACATTCAATAATAACTTTCTTCAGCAAGGAGGGTAAAATAAAGCCATGTCTGATAAAGGAAAGCTAAGAGATGAGCACGTAGCAGATGCGCTAGCGAAGCGGATTCTGCACTCTGAGGGAAGATGATATAGAGAGGACGCTGGGGCCGTAGGAATGAGGATGAGCAGCAGGCATGGTAAATGTCTGGGAAATCCTATAGACCATTCTTGTCTTTAAAATATATTTAATATTTGGAAGTAAAAAAAAATACAAGATTGTTTGATTGGAATTTCAGTTTGTGGATATAAATACATAAGACAGCTAAACATAAAACCAAGAGGGTTAAGAGGACCTCTAGAGGCGAGGTTCCCACATCCAAATTGAAGTAGTAAAACACAGCATGAAAAGTAAAGGACATGCACTATAAACTAGCTACTAAAGAACTACGTAAGGAGATACCCCAATTACAATACATATTATAAGAAGGAATACTGAAAAAAATTCAAATAACCCTGATAAAGTTATAAAACAAAAAGATCAAAATAAAGAGAACAAATACAAAAATGCTACCCCGAAACAAATCAACAATTACTTTGAATATAATTCATCTAAATTAAGACTTCAAATAACAACCATGATTGTGGGGAAAGATTGTTGGTAATAAAAGAGTAGCTACAGCTACTGCTATGTTTCTATTCACAGAAGTAGCTAATGCCTCTCTTGAGCTCCAGGTTAAAGAAATACTTATTTCTCAATGAACTTATATAATTTATATAAAATTAATTCATTCACATTTAACAAAGTAATTAGGCACATTACATATTTGCATCTGGGGTAGTTGACACATTGTGTCAACCTGGGGAAGCTTGGCTCTATGGGCTCCATAGGTTCTGGGCTGTGGGGCCCCAGCCTGCAGGATGCAGAAGACCCGCCCTTGGACATGACTGATTGCACTCTGGGGCTAGATGGCCCACCCCAGAGTGACTCAGCACAAAAAGTGTACGGAAAGGAGTTGAGGAAGACTTCCAGAGGCCCTGGCCTGCTTGCTCTTCTTTGGAGAAGTCCTGGCCTTTGGAGGAGCTCTATCTCCGCAGCTAGGTCACTTTGGAGGAGCTCCAGTCGTCACAGTGGTCTGAGCACGGGCACAGAATTTGGAAGAGAGAGGCTTGATGGAAATCACAGCGGCTGCTCCTCTTCTGCTCTTCACTGTTTTCTACAGCCAAGAACTGTGTTGTTTGCATGGGAGCCAGCAGAGTATGAACTGAAACCTCCACAAAATGTGAGCTAAATAAACCTTTCTGTCCTACATTTCGAGTGTTGGACTTTTGTCCCAGCAATGAATTAAAAGGTAACTAAGACATCATCAGTGACTGAAGGCCCTGAGAAATCATTAGTGAGGAAAACAGACAATAATTCTATCTTTATGAAACTTACATTGTTCTGCATAAAGAAACAAGTAATTGAGCAAAGAAATAATTGTGGGATACAAGAGCTGACAGCTAAAGCAAGGTGTTTGAGCGGAGCCAGCGGCGGGAAGAGTGAGGTGGATGCATTCTCTTTTTCACTTATTCATTTTTATTTATTTATTTATTTTTTATTATGGCCGGCTCAGCCTGCCCCGGGGGTGGGGCTGGCACAGCACGTGGTGCGAGGAATCGAGCTGCAGTCCCTGTGGTTGACTAAGTTTGCCTAAGCAGGCACTTTACACCTCTGAGCTGTCTCGCTGGCCCTTATTTATTTTTATGGATGCATAACATTGTACATTTTTTTGTACTGGAGATTGAATTTGGGACCTTGTGTTTGCCAGGCATGGCTGAGCTATCCTCCTGGCCCAACTAGAGTATGTTTCCATTCATGTATATGATGTGTAATATAAATAAGCAGAGTCTTGAAACTTTAATCTGTTATTTTTTTTTTCTGGGAGTTTCAGGTCTTACACTTTATTTATTTTTTTTAAACACTTAATTCTTTAATCCAGTTTCAGTTAATTTTTGAATAGAACGTGAGGAAAGGACTCAATGAGGAGGTAACTTTTGATCAAAAGCCTGCAGGAAGTGTGAGCTGGCTAATGGTATACCTGACTGTTTAAACTGCCAAAAGGAAATCTCACATTAAGCTCCCAATATGCTGCCATTTCTGGGTAGGGAAGATTTGACAGTGATACTATCATGAAGTTGACTACACTGGACTTCTTCCTGGTATAGGAGACAGGTATTATTCATTTCTGGATTAGAGAGACACTCTCTGGGTGTGGACTTGCTTTCTCTTTCTGAAGTCTCTGTTCCTTTCTACAGTGGTTTACCCAGCTTCCAGCACCAGTGTGCTCAAAGGGCCTTTATCACCTGTCATAAAGATCACTACTTCACTGACTTGATTCATAGACCTCATTGCACACAGAGAAACACGGAGATGGGATCCTGCCCATGAAATGAACTGCTTTTAACATCTACACCAGCATGTAGTAGTTCTGGCCAATGATAAAATGTGACTTATTGAGGTCTCAGGGCATGACCTTCTGAATGATAGGGTTCTTCCTCAGGGGCACAGTGTATGCTTGGTTCACAGACATTCTGTGGTGTAGTCTTGTTCAAGGCAAGAACAGGTGGGTTTGAGAGTTAAGAATTGGAAATTATCACCCAGTAAACTTAGTTTCAAGTATGGGGCTCTTGCTCCATCGCCATCACTTTCTAGATCTTTCCTTCATCAGTCTTCATTTCAACTTCCTTTTGGTCCTGCTGGAAATTCAGGGCTACACTCAGTCTGCACAAAGTCAGTGTCTGTCTTCTCTTCCGTTTACATGAGCTTACGGTCCTACTGGTCAGTGATAACATTTTCTCGTGTATAGCTTTGACTTTCTTGTCCTGCTTTTATTATATTCTGCTGACAGACTCACACTTGTATTTAAATTTGCCTCTTCACCTATTTTCTACCAGCATCTGTACGGGTTGGTATGTCCAAAGGAAAATCATATAACAACCCTGAAAGGTCTCTCTTTCAAACTAATGGTCATAATAATATGAAAGTTTTCATGTTATCTCTTTTCTCAAGCCACGACATCACCCCACCCTGTTCTAGTTCCCAGATCCACTTGGAGGTTGTCCCTTCCCACCACCGCTGGAGCTTGCCCTTGCCCGTTACCCTCAATGAGCTCATCCCAACTTCTTCAGCTCAGCCTCTTCCTCAGTGCCCTGGATCCAGACCTCTGAAGGGACAGACTTCTAAGGAGACAATGAGACTCCTTGAGATCAATTTAGTAAGAAAGTTTATCTATGCATGATGAAAACTTATGTAACCATGTTGCTTGGGTCTGGAGGTAAATAAAGTCTAAATAGATAAAGCAGTGGACATGTGTTTCATATGCTGAAGAAAAGAATTATAGGCAGTAATGTACCATTGAAGAGTTTTAACCCATGCATCCTGATGTCTCAAGGAACTGGAATAATTACACTGTATCACACACATTGTAGAACTCATTTAATTTTACATTTGTAAAGGTAAATACTTTGACAAAGGCAGAGGGTGATGAAGGTTCTAGTTTTCTCATCTGTGCCAAATCTACCTGGTCTCCTTCATAGACAGGCAAAGGCCTTTTTCCTAGGTTGCCTTCGCTAGTACACAGGTATTGCCATCCTAGCCAGTTTTTTTGGTAACATTTAGTATTTGTACCATGGCTTTTGTCACTTACTCCTAAACCATCTTTTAATGCTATTTGATTCTTCC
Organism: Myocastor coypus; assembly: GCA_004027025.1. Lineage (NCBI taxonomy): Eukaryota > Metazoa > Chordata > Mammalia > Rodentia > Myocastoridae > Myocastor > Myocastor coypus. The sequence continues at coordinate 78,866 of PVJA010001905.1, forward strand.
ACCCCCAAATTCTGATATTTATTCAGCTTCCTCTGATCCAATGCCAGCGCACTTCTTAGGATCTCTAACCTATCATGGTCTACTCAGATTTTACATCATTAACGAGGCAACATTGCTCTTAGTGTTCAGTTTAGACAACTAGTAGCAGTATCAGTGAGATGATAAAGAACTGGAGGGAAGGGCTGGATAGCTGGTAATTGGTGAATAATTTGTGAATGAAAATGTCATTTATAGCCGGGCGTGGTGGCTCACGCCTGTAATCCCAGCACTCGGGAGGCTGAGGCAGGAGGATTTCTGCGAGTTCGAGACCAGCCTGGGCTACAAAAGTGAGCTCAAGGCCAGCCTCAACTGCATAGCAAGACCCTGTCTCAAAAAGACAAAAAAAAAAAAAAAAAAAAAAAAAAAAAAAAAAAAAAAAAAAAAAAGAAAATGTCATTTATCTTAAAAGAATATCTACACAACAAGAATTAGAAAATAGCCATTGCAGTGGATTCATAAACAAAGAACTCATATAGTAATTTGTGAGCAGAATCAAGGTAAAAATATAACATAATTGAAATTAATTTGTGATACATAATTGAATAAAATAAGGTTGTATATGTTAAACATAACTCACATATTTCTAACTACCTCGAAACCTTCCATGTTAGAGATATCAAAAATATAGTGATTTCAAGAACAGGTAAGTGAGATACCTACATTGTAAAGTAATTTCAACTCATGTGAAGGTCATACTTTTAGAAGAAATTACTCAATAGGCAAATAGCCTGTACATCTTCCTGACTTTGTACTCTTCACTAATTGCCTTGAAATTCTAGGACTTCAGGGTGGTTGCTGCTGAAGACTAAAACATTAACAATTAGATGCCGCCAAACAAAGCCCAGCCAATGTGTCCTTCCTTCCAACCACTTTTTTTAAAATAAAAGCTTTATTCTTTGGTGCTTGAATTTTAATTATTTGTTTTTGAACAAATAAATCCTACTCTTGTGAGTAATTTCTGTGTTTTCAATGAACAAAGATGCAGAGTTGCTCTTCATGTTCAAACTGGGAGAAAATATATTCAAGTGATGACAATTCTGAGTTTAAAGCTTAGACCAAATTTTCAGTAACTTAGCTCATTATTTATATTTATCATAAAATTCTCTAAACTTGCAACCACATGTGTTAATGTGGAAACAATTTGGACCAGGGAGTGAGGGCTTGTTTAGATTTACTTAGAGAGGGAATCCTGAATTACACTTGAGACTTTCAAGAGTGTGGTGTTTCCCCTTGAGTACCAACGTCACCAGTAACTAGTATTGTTCTCGGAAGCTTTGTAGTGCTCCAGTTAATGTTTCAAGAATGTAGCTTGAAAAATCATGGGATTTTGACTTTGTTGACTACATTTGCATAATGGCTTTCCTGTGTAATGCAAGTACCTCAAAGAAGGAAGGTCTTTGCTCTATCTTTGAAGCCTCAAGTCTTGGCACCCTGCTTAGATATCTTAGCACCTCACTTCATGATTTGTAGAGTCTGTGAAAGACCCAAGACCATCCCTTGAAAGTTATTATAGAGCTTTTATTATTATTTTTTTAATCTTTAGAGGTAAAGAGAAAGAAAATTGCTGGACAATAGCCAAAGTACTAAAATAAGATTCTATAGAGAAACTTACTGTAACAGAGAAGGAAGAGATGTTGGTATAGAAATGGGCCCAATTCCTGGTGTGGCATGGATTGAGTGGAGATTTACAACCAAAGAGACAAGATGTATGTGTAGGGCAGGGAAAGGGTGGAAAATTCCTAAAACGAAACATCATTGTTTAGGAAAGAGTCTGGTTAAACCAATTTAATAGGATTCTTGCCACGGGCAGGGCTGGCTTGGATAATGTGAGAGACAAAGAGATAGAGAGGGAGAAGGAGAGAGAGAGAGAGAGAGAGAGAGAGAGAGAGAGAGAGAGAGAGAGAGAGAGGGAGGGAGAGCATACAAACATACAGGATGAGGAATGTGATCACGTGCTGAGGAGAGTAAGATGGTACTAGGTGAGGATTGTGCCTAAAGTGATATAACAAGAGTTCTACCACAGTAAGCGATGTAGGCCCCACAAGGAGAGAGCCAAAGAGAAGACAACTAGGTTAAGAAGAGCCAAGGAGAATCTGTCACTGAATAGGGACTCAGAGAGTATCCCTGTTCCCAGATCTTAACACAGCACATGGCACATGGAGTGAAGGATTTTGAAGAAATGCACCAGAGAGAGTGTTGGCAATTATTGTGTGCTGACTGTGCCCAAACCATTTGGTACATTTTCCCAAAGACTAATTCTGGCTTTGGCTTCAAACAGCACTGGGTTTCACTGTTGAGCCTAACATGAGATGTGTGTACATTTGTAGTTTTCATAGTTTCAAAAGATTAGTTTTCTGATTTTAAAATGGGGATAGTATTTAGCCAAAATATTTGATATGAGAATTAAGTATTTGTAATACTTTCAAGTGCCTGAGTTCTTACTACTTTGCTACCTTACCAAATTTTCTTCTCTTATGCATTAGTACATGTTTGTAATACATAATGTCTACTTCCATTGTGTGCACTTGGTATCTGCGCATGACATGGCTTATTTGTTTCTCTACAGCCCATTATGTCTTCTCTCCATCCCCTGGTTTCCTTCCCATCTGCAAAAGAGACAGGTCCCTCTTTCCTTTTATCTGTTGTTTTCTTTCTTTCTTTCTTTCTTTTGTTTTGCTCTTCACTTTATTTATATTTTGGCTCTTTCATCTGAGCTGAACTATATGATGCTTCAGCTTGTATATCTCAGTTATTTCACTTAACATTATGTTTTGCAGGTGCACCAATTTTTGTACAAATGACTGAAATTTGTTCTTCCTCCTAACAGAATAGTATTCCTTTACGTATAAATACATTTTCTTTCTGCCCCCACGATGACGGCAGTCATATTTCTCTGACCTACATGGTAAATCACAGTAGACAGCTGTATAAAAATAAAATATTATAAAATTAAAAGGACCAATTAAATGATGGATAAGTGACATTTTAAAGTTATACAGCTCAGGATTCATCCAGACAGATACTAATTTCTTATAAGATTGTGAATATATATTTTGTAAATGGATATTGACCGGTAAATGTTTCCTTACTAAAATATTAAGTGCTTAATATTGTTTTCTTATCCTATTCTCCTAGGTGACTTTTCTTTAAAAGAGAGAGAGTTAGAATGGTTCAGCTTGCAGAAGAGTGGAGTGGGATATATTAATGTCACAAAGACAGACATTAATAATGAGCAGGACGGATATCCCTCTTTTGAAGATTTTTGTGGTATATTCAAGGTTTAAAACATGATGTTTTGATATATTTATGCATAGTGGAGTGTCTGTTATAGTGAAAGGAATTAATACATTCTTCAGTTCACGAGGAGGAACGTCTTTGTACTGTCTTGGTTAGGCCATTCCACTTATATAAACCATAACTGAGTTCCAACCCAAGTGTTTTTATCTTGTCTTAAGGCCTTTTTGTGATCTGATTTAAAGTCTTTCAATTATTTTACAACATCATTTAATATTCTTATAGTGTGTGTCGAAAGCTTCTCCTCTTCTTCCTTTTTATCTCTACTCACCTTTCTCCCATGGATACATGCATTTTTTCTCTTCCTTCTCTAGTTCTAGTCCTGTAGCTTAAGGCAGCTGGTGTATTCCTTTGGACATGGACCACATATAAAATAAAGCTGTGTCCAACCTGAGCTTGTGCCACGCCGAGCTCCATTAAAATTATCTGTTTAAGTACTAACCTGTGTTGAAACTCTCTCATTACTATTTCTTTCTTGTTAAAATCAACAAGAAAGTTATCTATTTAAAAGGAAATGATACCCTTCTCTTATAATACATGCAAGTTTTATCTATAACTGACATAGGGAACTTGGCTATGTAGCACTTGAGAGGGGAGAATTAGTTGTAAAATGAATTGTTTGAGTGACTGGCTGCTCTATAGTTTAGGTGAGGGTGTAAGAACTGAAGATATGGTATTTACTTCTCAATAGATGATAAATTAAATTTTTATTGTTTCACAAATTTGAATGAGTTTATCTGAAACATGCTATCTTAGGGTAAGATATACAATTTAATTAAGATGACAGTTTAGTGCGAAGAAGTTAAGCAAGAGCATAGTATAGTATAGAGAACACTAGCTATAATCTGGGGTCGACTATGGATCCGTTTCCAGTTTAGTGTGTGACCGTGCAGATGCTCTACACTCTTGTGTGACATTACACTACTCCTCTGTCTCCTCTTTCACTGACACAATTTTCTCAGGGTGAACTCACAGGAAGACCAAAGGCCCAGGTGTCAGTAGGACAGATTGGAAGGCCCTGAGACAGGTAGAGTGCCTACGAGGAGTGGTATAAATATGCGATTTTCTCACTGTGAAAAGAAATCTGTCATTTAGATCAAAGGTGATGAAATAAGGCTGACAGGCCGTCTCCCTTAAAAGACCACAGGACCCGGTGATCATCTTATGACAACGAAAAGGTAAAGAAATCTGAATGAAGTAACATAAGGGAGCTAATATCCACTAAGGTGGGAGCCAGTGAAAGAGGAAGTATAAAAAGAAGGGAGGTAATCAAAGAAGCTGAAAGCATTTCCTTTAAGGAGTTCAGGAGAATTGATTAAGTCAAACTTATGTGGAGAAAAAGAAAGAAGACATGAATTATCAACATTAAGGAGGGAAAGGATATTACTGCAAGGGTTCAGCTATTAGTAGAATAAATACTCAAGCACATTTATTATAATAGAGTATCAAGTTAGAAAAAAATAAAAGGATCGTACACTAGAAGCAAGAGGAATTTATGCCCATAATTCTCAGCACATGAAAAAATAATCAGTGAATGTGATACAACAGAGTAAGGGTGAAAAACTCCTAGTTATCTCTCTATGTATATATGTTATGTATATATATTATATATACATATATGTTATACTTTATAATATTATACATATACAGAGAGAGAGAGTTACAAAACTCAATATCTTTTTGCATTGAGAATATTCAAGTGAGAGGGCTGGGGGCTGGGGAGATAGCTCAGTAGAATAAGCACTTGCCTAAAGTGCCTGAGTTCAATGTCCAGTTCTCAAATATATATATATATATATATGTGTGTGTGTGTGTGTGTGTGTGTGTGTGTGTGTGTGTGTGTGTGTTTCACAGCAGTGAGAAACTATATTTTTCTTCTAATATTGAAAACAAAGCAAGGCTGCCCATTCTATGTTAACCAGTTCTGTTGAACTGTTCTTTTACAGGTCTTCATTGGAGCAATTGGCTCTGGGAATATTTTACACTCTACTCAGAATTTAGAAAAATATATTTTTCCATATGTAATCTTCTGGCTTTAAAAGTATAGAAATCCTGGAGAGAGCTGAAGTCAATTATTAGATCCCACACTGTGACCTGGCCTTCATATTCCCTACCCAGGGCATAGGGACTTGTTGGTGGGGTTACAGTATCTTAGTGCGGGCAGTTTTCAGGAGAGTTATTACAACCAAGAGGAAACGTTCTCAACTCTTACCACCATGACAATCATCTGTGAAGGTTCTCCTTCTCTTGAAACTCCTATCATCCTTAAATTGACTGGACTACTTGGTGACAAACACACTATGATTTAGATCGTATGCTAACCGCCCCACCATTCTTCACCACACCGACATCTGCTTCTGCCTCAGTTAGGCTTTCTGTTCACCCTTGATCTCTATCCTAGGGTGCTGTGTAGAGATTTCTAATGTGTCAACGTGGAACCCATTGAGGATTTTATTAATCCTTGCTAGTAAAGACAAGGCAGTTGGAAATAAAACTATGCCATTATCCAGTTGCATATATTTTATTTTCCTACATACAAAAGCCAATATTAGGTGCATGCTATTAAGGCAAAGATTGGATTACACCAGCCTGTGCATCTTACAAGGACCCTAGTCACCTCTTATGCTGCATGGGGAAGGCAAGTACTTCAACCAGCTGTTTCTTTGGAACATCTGTTTCTGAAAAAGAAGAAACAAAAAAATTTCTGAAGTTAAAAAATCTTTAAAATTACTGTAAATTAAAATGAATTTATTTTAATGACTATACATATATATATTGAAAAGTCAAAAATTTGACTTTCTAATGATAATAACTAACTAAATACCCACCTCTACAGAAATTATAATTACTGGAGAGATTTTGCATGAAAAAATGAAAGGTTTTATGAATCTATGACTTATAGTCCATTTTCATTTTCTCCTTGCTTGAGACCTATAATATAATCATCTTTAGTTAGGCTTTGTTAACTACTTGTAATTTGTGTGATGTATTCAGTTTATTAACAAAAGCAATGAATTTGTATTCAGCAGCTGAAAGTTAAGACCTGTGGGTTTTCCTACCTTTCTGAAATTTAGTAAATCCCTTAACTCTACGCTTAAGGGTTCTTGTCTGTAAGTGCGGGTGATGATTAGAGCCCTGCAAGATAGTGAGAAAAAATGTAATAGTGTATACAGAGCCTTTAACATGGGATGTTTCATAGTTGAAAACTGTCCTTTAACTTTTTTTAAAAAAAGCTCTACTAGTGAGTGCATGCTTGCAATGCATAATGATTACACTTGTCTTGAAGAGTCGGTAAGGGCACACAGTACATTTTAGTTCTTCTTGTACCTCTATCTAGGATGAATGAAGTTACTTATACATTCTTGGTTGTATGAATATCACTGTTGACTAGGTTTGATATTTTTATACATATGCCTCCAGAGGTTATCTAGTTGTAAGAGATGTTGGAGATTGCCTCGTTGCTTAGATGGGAAACTTGTGACTGTGCAAGATTACATAGTGAACAAACGACGCAGCTAGCTTTAGTACTGAAATCCTTGACACGCATTTGTGCTTTTCTGCCCAGTTTTTCTAGTTTTCTTCAGAAGACAAAGACAAAAACTTCAAGCGATTGTTTTTCTGTCAGGGTCTCGACTCCTCTAATGTAGTACAATATTCAGCTTACCTAACTATCAAGAGGATAACAAGAGCATAGTTTGTTGTTGGTTTGTGGGCCTGTGGTGTGTTATGGTCAGTTACAACAGTTGACAATTTATTTGCCATGACATTTCTAACTTTTTTTCAAGTATTAATTTGCAAGGAGTTAAAGTGCTACTGTGAGGATTCATTTTTATTGAAAGATTCTAAAGTTGTAAAAATATTAACATACGATAACCCGAATAATTATACTGCTGGATTTCTGCTGGCTTATCAAAAGGAACAGTCAATGCTTAAATTTTTTTCCTCTTTTTTCATTTTTGTTTTTTTATAATTTTTTGACCAACTTTATAGGCTTATATCTGGCAACCTGAACAACTAATTTGAAGATAGCCAGGTGCAATAAAACAACCATTGTTGAATTCCTATCATTTTGTTTAGTGAAATGCTATATCATTTCTAATGTTTTTAATACTATTTTTTGTATTTTCTTTAAAAATAAAATTTTTAAAATTAACATTTGTGACTATCAATTCTTCTAAACACTGTTTGACTAAAAATCATGAGAAAAATAATAGTTTGGTCTAATTTTTTTACTTATCTGGAGTTAACATTTTATTAAGGTGTTTTAATTTCCCAGAGCTAACCCTGAATTAGAGTGGTCTGAGCTTCTTCTACTCAGAGGGGTCCTTGTCTATGTTGCTTGGAGGGTCACAAAGTGATTTGCACTGCAAACTCAGTGTGATGCCAAGGACGTCACAACTGTGATTTGGGATTATGCCTAAAAGTTCCCAACTATTTGTTAACCTATAGAACAATTTTTAGTATCTTAGTTTGAAAATCATCAACACAGAGGGACCTCTTACGATGGAAACCTTTCTGTGAGTTAGCCAATCCCTTGTTTCATTTATAAAGATATGCTCTGAGAGATTGCTTCTGGCTCTCCTTATCTATTTATGTGATTATGACCACCAGCAGAATCCCTAATGTCACTACAATCAAGAGGATTACAGAATGTCCACTGAGCCTTACTAGTTTAAATGGTCTAACACGTTGTTGTCCGTACACATTAAATGAGAAAAGAAATTATGTTAAATGTAAATGAATCTAAAGAGAAAAAATATTAAGAAGCAAATATTTCTAGATTCACAATATGAGTGTAACACAAAATGGGAATTGGAAGGGAATATCACATTTTTCCACTAACATTGATTTTTGTTACTGTCCTCTGTCTCCAACATTTTGAGCAAATACAATAAAGGTAAAATTGCCTGTTAAAAGGTAAAATCTTAATATAAAATTTCTTACTTCCAAGATTATCACTGGCAGAGGTAACAATGAACTTGATGGTAACTGGTAGGAACGATGATAGCATTAAAACCAAATTTGGCCAGCCTGAGAACAGATCCAAAAGAATGATAAAGTAAATTCTAATATTTTTGAGGCTCTATTTTTACTTCCTAAGATGATGGTTTGCTACATTTTTGTGAGGAAATTTAAGATATATTATTGAACCGTGGTTTACAAAAACTCCTGGCAAATAAGCTATTGTTCTCGCTCGGTTCTCAGGCACCATTCTGACAAGCACTTTTTCCACTTTAGAAATAAAGTAACCGGCTGAAAGAGACTTAGTGACCTGTTCCGCTTTGTGCACTAGGATTTGAGTACTGCCTACTGGCTCCATAGTGTGCTATAGGAAAGTCTGTATTTGTGTCCAAAAAATCCTTGATTGCAGGGTGCTAAGTAGTTTTAAAAACTTTGAAATTATAGCACTTAACAATTCCCTTAGAATAAATTCTCTCAAATGACCTTTTCATCCTGCATGCTTTTTATTTATTTTGCTTTTGTGTATTTTATTACTAAGTGTCTAGGTCCTAAAATCTCCCCTCCTTAAAGCTGTTCTGCTTCCCTCCTTGGGTCTCCTTTTTCCACCTCAAGGCCGTTCTCCTTTTGTCTCCACCGTTTCTTGAAACTGCTTTGTCTGCAGAACAATGTCAGCGCTGTGGTGTACACCTGTCCTCTGGAATTCCCAAACTGAGCAGCCAGTCACCTGTGTCACAGTACCGTGAGAACCTGAGGGGTGATTAGAACCGCATTAAGTGCTGTTCCCACCTGCTGTAGGAAGTCCTGCAAGAGCAGCTTGCCACACAGCGAAGCAGCGTGTCACTCTTCTTTCCCGCCACTCTGTCTTCTTTCCTCCCACTTGTCTGCTCTTATGTCATAGGACTCGGCCTTCCAGGAAAGCCCGGAGGATGCTGGTGAGAGGCTCTCGCATTTCTCAGACTCCAGACTGTGAGCTAAGGAAACCGGTTCTTCACAGATTACCCAGCGCTAGTTTTCTCATAGCTGCAGAAAATGAAATAAAAGAATCCCTGATGACTTAGTACTTCAGGCTCATTCCATTCTCTCTTTGCTTGTCCCAGGAAGCTCTAAACCCTTGTGACCGAGGCCTCTTGGGTGACAGCCTGAAGCACCTCACAGTACTGCAACTGTGAAAATGATGTCCCACAGCCGTGCTGTGGGCAGAGTAGGAGAATAGTCTAGATTTTCCCTCACTTTGTTGTTTGGATGTGAGAACAAATATAGCTGAACAGTGCACAGTTCCTAAAGAAAAGCCTTGGCTGGCTCCATCACTGCTCCTCCTTTGATAGGACATGCCCATGAAGGAAGGTGTCTCCTAGACAACGCCCCTGGACCAGTGTCCCCTGTACCAGCCTGCCAGCTGCCCAGAGGGTCCCAAATGTTCAAGGCCAGCCTTTCGGAACACAGTTCACTCTTCCCCACCTGCCTGCTGGCCTGGAAAACCCTTTGGTCCTATGGCTTCAGATGGTGCATAGAAAAACATTTTGCACATTTGTATGTACAGCCCAGCTTCGGACCCTCACTCTTACCTGTTTGATAAGCAAAGCCTCATGAGCAGCCCATGGCTTTCTAGATTCTTCCCCACTAAAGTGAACTTTTCATCTTTGTTGTTTTTCTGTTAACTTCCTCCTCTTACCAGTGGTTTCCATGAATCATTGGATTGCTTCGACGCACCAAAAAGCTGAGAGACACAGTCTGAATTTTCTTTCCTCCTCCAGATTCATAGTTCATCAGTCTCTAAAATGTGTCTGCTTGTTAAACTGTCTTCAATATATGCAGAGATTCTGATGGTGCGGTAGGAAAGGCACACAGAGCTCTTTCCCTTACATTTTCAAATCTTATTTTCCGAATCAGTAGTCTTTTTAGCCAACAAGGGTTTATATTTGGACTTTTAATTGAACTCAGGTTTTTCCTATACTACATAATATTCCACTTGTTACATGAGAATGCTATAATTTTAAGAAGTATCTTCCAGATTCCCTCATTTTATTTCATTTTTAACCTATTTTTCTTAACATTCTGGGAAAAAGTTCCCAGTGCTTTTCCTAATTGCTTACACAACCACTTAATATATAGCTTTCAATGCCATAAAAATAAGTACTCCTCCGACCAAACTGACCTCCCACCATGTGTGGAAGATGAGGGTGAACCAGAGCCCTTCCCCACTGCCTGAGGCCACTGGTAGTTATTGCTCTTTCCCACCCTCCCACGTACCCCTGCCATCTTTACTGAATAAAAATCATATGGCACAAAGAACCCAATTTATAATTTAATGTTGTTTTATTTTTAAACCTTTATTATCTAGTAGATGCTTAGAGATGTGAAGTAGGAATTGTATAAAAAAATTAAAAGAGTTAAAATAAAAGATTATTTTACTTTACTATACTTAGTTTCATCATTTTGGGTTCTGAGACATCGTCTTGTGGTCAATGAGCATCAGACTGGGAACTGGGAAAATTTCTTAACTAATGCTGGTGCTACTGAAAACCTCCGTGGGTGGCCGCGGACAACCTCGATCTCATGTACCACATCGCATGACTTCTAGTCTATACGGAGACCATTCATTGGAGTGATAATTTTGCTTAAGTAAGTAATGCCCCAAAGTTTATTTGGGAATTCAAAGAATGCTGATGCTGGTAGACTCATAACTTATTTAATTTGTTATTGGTGGGTCGCCTCAAATACCACACAATAAATGAGAAGATGCATGCTGCACAAGCATCTATTTTAAAACAGCCCAAATTGTTTGACGAAAGTCCTTAACACAAAAGAATAGCTTCCTTTGTAGCAGAAAACTTTTATGTTAGAGAATAGACCTAGGCTTGCATTTGTTTCTTGATTTTATTGGATGTCAGAGTTTACTTGGGCTATTTGATCAAGTTTGATTTCTCAGTCCAACATTTCTGAGGGCAAAATATGATCTGTTGAATAAAATAAGTATTCTTCTCACGCCAGATGAATGCCTTCCAGAAAGTACATTAAGATTCAATGTGCTATATTTTACCAGAGGTGAAACATTTATACTCTAAGGTCTTCTACCCCAGGGAACAAGAGAATGCCAAAAATCTCAACCACTACACATATTTTGGTAGTAAGATCATTGGGTCAGATGGAAGCAGTCCAGTTTTGCATTAATTCTGTGTACGTGTATTAAGACTATGTCTAATGGAGTCCTTCTTCAGTTAGATAAGTTAGGGCTAATTTATTCATAATATCCATTTAATATTGTGTTTTTCCCCTTTCCTCTCCTATCTTCACAGTAAGTGAAGTACATTTCACTGAGATCTCTAGTTTCAGATGAACTGACCTCAAGCATGGAATTCTGGACTGTTGAATCTTTGGGCTGTGTAACTGATGGAAGTCAACACTCATTTTTATTGGGTGCATATTTAGAATGTAATTGCTGTGTCTTTTGGTAGGCCTGTGTTTATTGTAGAACTGCCAACCAGTTTAGGAAGTGGTCACACCAATTTTGAAAACCCACCAGCATCGTCTGAGAGTTCCGGTTGATCAGCATCGTCGCTAAACTCGTATAGTCACTTATTTTATTTGTCCTACGATCAGGAATAGGAAGTGATATTAAGTTTTAGTATTGATTTTCTTTTTTTAGGTGACTAATGAAATTAGACACATGCTTACATGCTTAGTCATTATTCGATGTGCTATTTTGCATAGTTCATATGAGGGTCTTTTGCTCGCTCTTTGGGCATTTTGTGTCCTTACCTTCCTGGCGTCCAGGCATTGCATTGCCCAGTACAACTATGTTGCCAGGTAGACATGTCTTGAACGTAGATCTCCTTATTCTGTAGCTTGCATTTTTAATGTTATTCATGACTTTTGGTAAATGGTAGGCTGTGTTGGTAGTGGTATAAAATCAGTCTTTTCATGATGATTGATTATACATTGTTTAACAAATGATTGCTTACACTAAGGCCATATAAATTATTTTCTATATTTTCTTCTAAAGGCTGTGCTGTTTCTCTTCTTAAGTTTAGGTTCTGAGAGATCTTATTATCAGAATTTATGTAAGATATGCATAATATACATGAGGATTATGGTTAATTTAATATGTATATATTTGATCTATAATTGCACATTAAAATAAAAGATTGAATTACAATAGTATTTAAAAATTAAATGCTTAATTACAGTGCATGAAACGCAGAGCTAGACTGGTGAGATGAGCGTTAGGAGGCTTAGATTCAATAGCCTCCAACATCACAAGCTTCACTGGTGGCCCACTGCAATTGCAGAACATTTGACTGTGTATGTATCTGCTTCCTCCTAGTCCAAAGAGAAGTATATTCTTTTCCTCTTTTTTTTTTTCTAAGCAACATCAATAGGGAGGTGGGTCATGCCCACACACCATACTCCGTAGAATGATTGTGAGGACAATATGCAATATATCAACTTTCAAAAAAAAAAGAAGGGAAAAGGAAAAAAAAAGTAATGTTGATTTAAAAGGGTTAATGTTTAATTGTTTGATCAGTCTTATATACCTATATGTATTAATCTAAACTGATCTGATGATGAAAATATGTAATATAACCATTGTTCAATTTAAACAATAAAAATATTAAATTTAATAAAAAATTAGCTAAGTATTTTTGAGCCATATATTTCTAGACTCTAATTCATTTCAATGCTTTCCTCAACAATTGTTGTGCTAATTCCCTGCTCTATTACTTATTTTTAGTTTCAAAAGAGCCTTGTATATTTAGTGGTAAAAGTGTTCCAGGATAGTTTTGATTCTTTATAATTTCCTTGGTCATATTACATTTTTCTATTTCTACATATATTTTAGAATGTGATTTTTAACTCACAGAAATAACCAGTTGATAATGATTGTGTTGATTTGGGAGACAATTGGCATTTTATCCGTATTAGGTCTCTCAGCCAATGTATGCAATATATTGCTTTAGTATTGGTTAATTTCTCTCACCAGGGTTTCACGGTTCTCAGGAAAAGATCTTGCGTTATTTCTATATTTGTATCCCTAGCTAGTGGATACTTTTGGATGTTATTATGAATGGTAACACTTTTCTATGAAATTTTATTTTCCAAATATTTGATGTATACATAAATATAGTTGCTTATCATTTTGGTCTTGTTTCTAATGCTCCTGCACTAAAAATATTTATTCTTAAGGTCTCTAATTTTTTAGTAATTGTAGGTTGTTATAATTTTCTATAGGGACAATCAAATTATCTTTGAATACTATCTTTCATATCTATTTTTTAAATCTTTTCTATTATTTTTTTAACTGGTAGGAATGTCAATGAAATGTTAGAATGAAAGTACCTGGGGAGATAGCACAGAATAAGTACTTGCCTGAGTTCAATCCCTGGTTCTGCCAAAAAAAAAAAAAAATATGACCAGAGTGGTAATATACTCTTTTCTTTCCTATTTAATTACATTCAAAATTTATTGTTAACTCTTTTTAATAATTTTTTATAACATTGGGTATATACCATCCTTTTTCTAAATTTCTAAGTATTTGAAATGGAAAATTATAGAATTTATAAAATGTTTGTTTATTGAATCTAGTAATATGATATGAGTTCTATCTTACTAATAGGTATAGAATTTTATAAAATGCCTTTTTCAGCATAGGCTGAATTTGTCATAAGTATTTCATGTCTTATTATTTAGCTTGGCGAATTACAGTGATTGGTTTTTAAGTACTGAGTCAACTTTACAATCCTGACATGAACTCCAATCTATTATATATACTTTCTTTTCATATAATACTAGATAAAATTTCACAATGTGTAACACTTGATAAAATTTCATGACAATATTTGCTCATTTTGTGTTGGGAATATTTGGAGTTTGCTAGTGGTTTTAAAATATGTAATTTACTTTTTTGTATCTGGAATTGAACTTGAGACCGTGTGCTTGCCAGGAAGGCACTTGTGCCACTGAGACATATCCTTAACCCATAATTTACTATTATTAAGTATGTTCCCCACACTGTACAATAGGTCTCAAAAAGAAATCTTCCCCCATGGAGGCTTTGTATTAACTTTCATGAACCCTCTCTACCTTGATCTTCTGAAACTATTCTAATCTCTGCTTCTATGACTTAGGTTGTTTTAGATTCCTCATCTAGTAAGAAAATAGGCTATTTTTCTTTCTGTGCCTGGTTTATTTCACTTAGTACAATGTTTCTAAATTCCTTTCATGTTGTTGCAAATGACAGAATTTTCTTCCTCTTAAAAGCTAGATGGCATTTCACTCTTTATCCCCACCACAGTTTCTTTATCCATGTTTCTGTTGGAGCCTCTTTCTTTGATTCTGTAATTTGGTGATGGTGGGTAGTATAGCAAAGAACATGGGCTGTGGCTATCTTTTTTACACACTGATTTCAGATCTCTCATGTGTGTTAATTCTATTTTTTGAAGAACCTTCCTATAGTTTTGCATAATGCTATCACCAGTTTACATTTCTGCAAACAGTGCACCCACACATTGCAGTGTGCGCACGTTATCCTTGCTCCACATGCTCACCAACCACCGAGATCTTTCAACACAGCACTACTTCACTGCGATATTAATTTCCCTAATGATTAGCAATGTTGATCATTTGTCTGCATGTCTACTGACTATGCTTATGTCTTTCTTGGTAAGTATTTAGACCATGTTTAGTAGGATTGCTTGTTTTCTTATTGAGTATTTTGAGTTCTTTTTATATTTCATATATTTATCCTTTCTTGACTGCATAGCAAACAAATGCTTTTTAGTAATTTGTAGTCAGCACTCATAACACTGTTTCCTACGTTGGGCAGACGCTTTCTGTATATATGTGTACACTACATAATTTGCATTCCTTGGGCAGAGTTGGTCCTTGTATATAATACTTAATTCCTTTGTTTAAAATTACCTTTCAGTTCCCATAGAACTCCATTTGTCTATTTTTGCTTTTATTGACTACATTTGCAAAGTCAAAACATCATGGCATGAATCATTTTGTGTTAATTTTCCCTGTGTTTTCTCTGAAAACTTACATGATTTCTAGTTTTACATTTAAGTTTGTGAATATTTGAAGCCTTTTTGGTATGATATGATAGAAAAGTATAGATATCCAATTTTCACAACAGTATTTTGAGCACTATACATTCCTTATTGCCTATTCTTGGCACATTTATTAACACTCAACTTATTATACATTTATATTGTGTTAGTTTTTAGTCCCTTTATTGTGTTTCATTGGTGTATTTTTATGACAGTGTCATACTGTTTTGACTACTATAGCTTTGTAGTATATTTTGGAGTCACATAATGTGATAATTACTGCATTATTTTTGCTATTGATTACCTGGATTATTTTTGTGGTTTCATATAGATAGTAGGAATTTTTCTATTTCTAGGAAAAATGATATTGGAATTCTGATAGTGCTTGAATTCATTTTGTAGGTGTTATTAGGCAGTGGGAAGATTTTAACAATTTTAATCTTCTAATCATGACCGTAACATAGTTTTTCATTTACTTATATCACCACCAGCTTCTTTTGTAAATTATGTAGTACACATATACATACAAAAAAGCTTCTACCTAACACAGGAAATAGTGTTATGAATGCTGATTATGAATTACTAAAAAATATTTGTTTGCTTTGCACTCAACAAAGGATAAATATTTCCTTTTGTTTTCATTGGATGAATCTCTCACTCAATTTGTTTGAATTTTTTATAATAATTACAATTGACATTGTTTCTTTGAAGATTATCTTTTTTGTCATATTTGCTATAAACTACTAATTTTTGTATATTCATTTTGTATTTTGAAATCTATCAATTCTAAATGATTTTTACTGAAGTCTTTAAGATTTCTTGTATATGTGATCATTCATTAACAAATAATGACATTTTCACTGTTTTCTTGTGTAATTCTTTCTATATTTATTTTCTTTTCTAATACCTCTGGCAAGGATATACAATAAAAAAAATGATGAATAAAAATGGTGAAAATGCATATCTCTGTCATATTCCAGATCTTAAAGGAAAGACTTAAATTTTCACTGGAGTGTGAGCTATAATTAAAAACGTGGTAAATATTTTTTTAAAAAAATCATTACAGTGGAGGATATACTACTGTTAATCTTGAAATCCTTCTCCTTACTTCAAGTATGCACCTTCTCACTCTTGTCACTTGCAGAAGCATTCTTAGAAGTTCACTTCTGTATTTTTAGCTATTGAGTCTGCCTTTATGTCCAGAATCAATTCAAAACATTTATGGCAATTTCTGTCAAGTAAAAATATTACGGTGCCCATTCTATTATTATTTATGGGATTTTCTATGCATGTATATGAGCTTTATTTATTGTAAAGAATTCAAATTCAACACATGACTACTTTTCTGTATAGGTGGCCTCTGCATTATTTAAAACAAGCTTTTGGAGTTCATCACCATTACTGCATTGAATACTCTTTTCAGATGCTCAATGGGCTTATAGTCTTAGATCTCTAATGCTTAAGACATTTACAGTTGTTATATCATGTGGATGAATTTTTGTCAGTAAACAAAATTCTTCATCTCATTTTGCAGTTTTTTGGCTTAAAATTATTTTGTTTGATACATGTTTAGCTATCCTGCTTTTTGTTTTCCATTTGTGTGAACGATCTTTTCCTACTCCTCTTTTGAACTGCGTATGTCCTTGCAAGTTGAGATGATTTTCTTTTTGAAGCATATAGTTGACTTTTAAAATGACTGCCATTTTATGTCTTTTATTAGAGCATTTAATACATTAGAATTCTATTTATTGACAGATAATAACTTGGTGTTACATTTTTGTTAATAATGTTTTCATTGTTTTGCAGTTACCTTGCTTCTTTCTTCTTCTTTTGAACACCTGTATGGTTTGGTTCTCTGCAGTGACTTCCTGGAATCCTTTCATGTTTTGTGTTCCCACTCATAATGCCATTGGCAATCCACTCATAGGCAATGCTGCTGAATTATCTTTTACTCTGTCTTAAGTAGTGCATGATTTTCAATTTAACAAATGATTGATTAGTCAGTTTTTATTGTCTGATTAATCATCAGACAATCCTTATATTTTCTGCAGGGATTATTATTACAGTTGTGCTCATATTAATTGGTCTTAATATCTGTTTTATAAAATAATCTTGAGCCTTTAAAATTTTTCATCCTTTGAACTGTCTGGGGAGATAGCTCAGTAGAATAAGCACTTGCCTGACATGTGCAAATGCCTGAGCTCAATCTCTGGTACCATACACACACACACAGAAAAAAAGTAAATAAAAATAAATAAAAGAAAGCAAAATGTTTCCTCCTTTGCTGAAATGTCAATCTTTCTTCCTAACCATGCATCCAAGTATATGGCTGTTGGCATTGTCAAACTGAAGTAGCTTTATTCTCTTAAGATTTACTTTTTCAAAGTTTTTCTTCTTATGTTCACATGTTGTGAAATTTTAAACTCTTATCTATTAAACTGTGTATGAGGCTAGGACTCAAAGTTGGTAGAGATGTCATAAAGTGCAGGTGTGCAGTGTCTCTGTCCTCACAGACCAGTAAAACAGCTGTGAAATTTATGCTGTCTGTTCCCAAATATAACTATCTCCTTTTAGTTAAAATATCTGATTCTGTGTTTTCCTAAACACGTAACTGCAACAATTCTATATAAAGAATTGTGTATTTTGTTTCATTTATTTATTAACTTCCTTCCATTTCTATTCTAAAGGGAATCAAAAAATTAAAAGCAACACAGAATTTCAAAAAAAGAAGATAGAAATTCAACAATGGTGGTCATATTGCATATTGTTGTCTTCAAAGTAGTTGCTCAGATTACCACATATATGCATGCAAAAGTGATAAAAAATTAAGCATTAACTGTTCCTGTCAAGTCAGCTAAGATGATTGAACTATTAGTCAACTATTTCCTTAATAGATTCTGATACATTAGTCAGTAGTGCTTGATGTATCATAGGTATTGAATCAAAAATAACATAATTATGCAAAGTTCTGAATTTTAAAATTTTCTTTTCTACCATTTTGTCTTAAACTTTATCATTGTATAGATTCTATCTATATAATATCATTGTATATTCACTTCTTTAGTGGAATAATTTATCAACTATAGATTTATGCAGTGCTCAATTTTAATATTTTCACATTTTATGTGACTTGATTTATTTACACAATTTTAATTACTTGCAGTGAGTTATAGGAAATAGCTTTATATGTGATTTTCCAATCCTCATTTACTAAAATAGTCAAGATCTTTCTTATAATAACAATATATACTTAAGTTAGATAGTGAATTATCACTGAGTAATGGTGACCTGAAATATTGGGAACATCACCACATTAACACTTTAGGGCTAAATATGAAAGTAAACTTCAGGAAACAGAAGTTTGGTTCTATAAGTAGAACTAAAAGATCAGCTGATTTTTATCTCTCTCTCATAAGTTTGCCAATCGACAGATAGTATGGTCTTCAAATAATCACCTCTGAGGTTATAAAAATTTTACTAGTAAGTACCACTCAATTTAAAAAAAAAGTAGAAATAAGGATGGGAAATAAAAGAGCACATAAACACTTGTTCATCTTAAAATGAAGAAAAGGTGAGTGTGGGAAGCTCTGTTCCAACTGTTCAGTTGGATTCATATCACAACACAACCTACAATCTTGCTGGGGATGTGAAGTCAGCTGATTCAGTGTTTATGCCACTCAAATGTGTCTGTGCTGTGTGTATTAAGCCCCATTCTGCTTCATGATAATGGTCCATCGTTTGGCCAAGTTGAAATCCTCTTGGGACACACATAGCTGATTACACTGATCTTTAGTTTGTCTTTTAAATATTTAAAGACTGCTTTCTTTGCATGCTATGTGAGTGCCTTCAGGCTGCATGCAAATAATTGCCCTATCACTTCCTTAAATAGAAATAATTAGGCTTCTCTTTTCTTCCTTGTATTGAGCATCAGTTGTCAATCTGTATTAAAAATTAAAGAGTAAAAATAGAGAAGCATTAAAGTACTTTGCAGGTGTTTGTAACCAGAATAAAGGATAAACCACAATGTACGTAACCTAGGATTGCTCTGGATATCTACAAAGGAAACACTAGATGTTTTTATCCATTTGTAGTTTTTCTCTACAGGTTTTTTCTCTTGAAGTACTTTTGCTATACATAGACTCTAGTTACTTTGTTTCATTTCATTGAGTTTTTGTAACAAGATAATATTTTTTCAGTATAACTTCATATGGATTTGGCTTGATTTTCTAACTTTCTGAAATATTTTTGGAATAATTAACTCATTGCTTAAACCAAATTGAAGCTAACATAAAGCTGAAATTTTTACAATGGGTTGGATACACACGACTCAATATATCAATGATATTCCTACCTTTCTGTAATGTCTATCTATAAAAGATATACATGCCACCTTTTCTTCCAATTATTGATCAAAATACTGCATAGAGAAGAGGCAAGAATGACAAAAGGAGAAGTTTAGGAATCCTAAGAGACCTCTCTTAAGGGTAACCTTAATCCATTATTCATAAGTCTTTTTGAAAGCCATTAAGCACATTACAAATTGGTCTATCCATAGTAGCACTGAATACATATTTGTCTACATTACATCTGATGTTATCACACGAAATACTTGGCAGAAATTCATTTATACATGCTTATTTCCCCCCATATGTAACATTTTTAGAACTCCCTAAGAGTACAGAAAATAAAGAAATATGCTTGCTGTTTTAGTTTTAGTGCTTTCAAAACATCATCTTCTCTTTATTTTTGCACGTCTTTCATGTAGTAATGCAATGTTTTTATCAGTGAAATTAAATTTAATGAGTCAATAGTTTCTTAGAATAGATATAGATATAGACATATAGACATGGAATATAGACATATAGACACATAGACATATAGACATATAGATATATAGATAAATATTTGCATGCCATGGTTCTTTGTGCTGTTCCATATTAGTAAATATTCATAAAAAATTTATGTAGGCATATTCTGCCACTTCCTCTATAAATTCAGTAAGTGGGAGTATAGCTTTCAGGGAGATAGTTTTTTTAGATGTTCTGAGCACTTTTCCAACTCCAGTTAGATTCAGTTTACCTCTACAGCTTTTGTTTTACTCTCAAGGTTCAAAAGTGGTCTTGGCAGAATAGACATAAGGAAGTAGTTCCGTGTTTTTTCTATTGTCTCATGTCAGGTTTTTGGACAAAAGTCCTACCTATTCCCTTCTTATGGGTCTCTTGTATCTTAAAAACTTCCCCCAGCATTTCTCCCCATATTTAATTCTGTTCTGGGAGTATCTTGACATGTTCATGTTTTTACTCTTATAAATATTTATCTCTATAGTAGTTGAATATTTATCCTATGCAAATAAAATGTTCTTATGTAGATAAGAATACAGATATAGAATTGCCTGTATTTTTACCTGTGTCTGTTATTTTTGTGTCTCACAATCTGTATGCGTCAGCAAAAATGAGTTCTAATCATAATTAATGTTGTGTTAGTTGATAATTGTGTCAACTCGAGGAAGCTTGCCAGGATAGGCTCAGCTAGTTCGGGGTTGTGGGGCCTCATAGTGCAGGATGTGGAGAGCCTGTCCTGGGATGTGATTGGTTCCACCCTAGGTCCAGACAGACCACCCCAGAGTGACTCAGCAGAAAAGGCATTGTATTGGTCAGGATTTTACTTAGAGAAGCAGAACAGATATAGTATAAGGAATGGATATTAACACAAATATACAATCTATAAGGAATTATAAGATTGGCTTACAATGGTCCCCCACAGAGTCAGATGAGGAAGTGTGCAGAGGGCATCTGGACACCCGGACTGAAGAATTCCATCCCAAGGTCTGAAGCTCACTGCACTGCTCCATGTAAGTCTCTGTTAGCTGATGAGTCTGTGATGGAAGACTGAAGCATCTGTGATGGACACTGAAGAGTCTAGTGGAAGGTGAAAGATCCAGGCTGAGGCTGAAGAGTCTGCGCTGCAAGCCAGATGATGAAGTCCAGGTTGAATGCAAAGATTGAGGCTCCTCTAACAAAAAGAAGTCTTGACTCCTTCCTCAGCCCCTTTATAAAGTCTCTTTGTGCTGAGTCACTCTGAGGTGGGCCCATTGTGCCCTAGGGTGGAACCAATCATACCCTAGGATGGGCCCTTAATCTGACTCTAGGGAAGAGCCAATCATATTCTAGGCAGGCCCTGGTCATGCTTTAGGAAGGAACAAATTGTACCCTAGGGTGGGACCCCCACCAACAGAGAATTGGGCTGCTGAGTCATCTAGCTAAGTTGCCACAATGTATCCACCACTACAAGTGTAAAAAGTTGAGGAAGACTTTGTGGATCAGCCCAACCCTGCCCTGGCTGCTTCCTGCCTGGCCCAGTCCTGTCTCTCTTCCTTGGAGAAGTTCTTGTCTTTGGAGGAGCTTGATCTTTGAAGCTTTGGAGAAGCTCTGCACTTTGGAGAAGCTCTGCACCCGCACAGAATTTGGAAGAGAGAGGCTTGATGGATGCCACAACTGTTGCTCCTCCTGTGCTCTTCATTGTTTTCTATTGCCTTGGAGCCAGTGGAGTGTGAACTAAAATCTCCACAAACTGTGAGCTAAATAAATCTTTCCTTCCTTCATTTTGAGTGTTGGATATTTGTCCCACAATGAGTAAAAAGTAACTAAGACAAATGTAAAGATGGTTATTTTTAAAAGATACATTTATTACAAAACCTCTCAAATTAAAATTAGTGAATTAAATAAAATTAAAAATCCTCATGATTGCCTCAATCAATTAAAAAAATTAAATGACCTTTTACATTAATTCAGATTAGAAAAATACTTTTATTTAAGGTAGAAACAGCATAGGAATATATTGTAATTCTGTTAACCTGATTATGATCTATCAAAATGTTAGGAAAACTTATTTAATTATGAAACATCAGAAATATTACCAGAGACAAAAATTGAGGGCTAAAAGAAGAATAGGATTTTTTATCATCATTGCTTGTGTTAAATGTTTCACCTCATATTTAGCTAAAATATTGAGGAAAAAATAACAAGACATGAACTAGAAAGCAATTAGCAAAAGGCTGGGGATATAGCTTAGCTGCACAGCACCTGCCCCGCAAACACAAGGTCCTGAGTTTGATCCTGGGTACCACAAAAAAGAAAGTAAAGAGAAAGGTATTGGAAAATAGGAGAAAAAGGGCACCGTTCAATGATGGTCTGGCCATTTACATGAGAGATAAACACGGGATTTAGAGACAAATGCTGAAAACAAGTAGGCGAGTCCTATAGATTACTATAGGTAAGACGCTTGAAATAATTTTCAGAATTTCTAAACACTAATAATGACTAATTATAATATTTAATAGGTGACTCTAGTAGTCACAAATCTCTTAGAGTTTTTATAGAAAAATTGTAAAATGCTATCACCATTAAACTAGATTTTAAAATTTTGAAATCTATATCCTCCTCATAAATTGGTGTTCTCAACATTCTGAGGAAATCAACCCTCTTTTCAATAATTGTAAGTAAGATTTAATTGAACCAAGTCATAAAATAACGTACTTTGGGGGAGACTGATAAATTATCTTATAAATGACAGGATATGAGAAAGACAACTTTGAAAAAGAAGGAATAAATCTAAGTACATTATAATGAACTATCTTGAGAATTTTCAGAACGTTTTCATAGTTACAAACGAATTGTCTCAATAATATGCACTGTAATCAACAGAAATGAGAGAGTCACAAGAACAAACCAAAATGAAATGCAAAATTACTATATGACTGAGTAGTAATTAAAATGTAGTGATTCCTGGTCCCACAAAAAAAAAAAAAAAATGTAGTGATTAAAGGATTAATTCTTCAAGTAGTTTTCCAAAAATAAGAAAAAATGGTACATATGTATCTAATATGATATAAAAATTTCTATTCCAGACATTTTTAAAGGTAAATGTTAAAACAAAAGTATAAAAATTTTAGGCAAATGGAAAGTTAATACCATTATAATGGTGAATATTCCCTTTTAAAACTTTATTTATTTACTTACTTTGTGCAGGGTCTTGCTAGGCAGCTTGGACTCATAGTGGTCCTCCTGTCTCAGCCTCCCCAGCTCTGGGATTGCAGGCGCACACCACTGAACCCGATTTCTGAGGCCAACTCAGTATGAGACCGGCACAGCATGCACTACAGGAGATTTAACCTGGTCTTTGTGATAGCAAGTCAGGCACTTAGACTGCCACGCTGTCTGCCCAGCCCCTTGGCTGAGTATTCCTAAATAAAATTGCACAGGTTTAAAAAGCATCAAGTTCTATTTGAAAATTAAAAATTTTTATTGGTAAAAATATAGTGAGCATGGCTGTTAAGGCTCATACCAAGACGTCCTTGCTCATAGACGGGACTTTTGAAAGTGAGGAGGTCATGGGTGTGTGGTGCTGGATCAGCCCACTGATTGGGTTAGCATAGTTCTGGCCTGAACGATGGAGTCACTGAGGAGGGAAGGCCTGGCTGAGTGTGGGTGGCACCAACCAAACAATGTGCAGACCGTATGGAGTAGCAAGGGGAAGAGGGAGGCATCTCACGGCTCCCTGCCTGCCGTGCCTCAGGTTGTTTCTCCTTCTCATGCCTGTCTGCCATGCTACCTTATCTTGGAGCCAGATGTCTAAGGACTGAGCCCCCCATAACTCTAAGGTGAAATAACCCTTTTCTCTTCTTACTTGTGGGTCTCAGGTGTAATAGACACTCTCCCATCCATGAGGAAGTCTGTAGGATAACAGCTAAAGGATAATCCTTAAACTGAAGGAATATATCCAAAACATACAGCTAGAGATCTTCTCTGACACATTTTTTGAAAAACGCATGAACAAATAATTCACATATCTTGATTATATGAAAGATACATAATTATTTTTATATACTATTTCTATAAAAAGTTGTAATTTGCTATTTATTGGGGAAACACTAATTAAAATGATTGACAAAAGCCGGGCGTGGTGGCTCACGCCTGTAATCCCAGCACTCGGGAGGCTGAGGCAGGAGGATTGGTGCGAGTTCGAGACCAGCCTGGGCTACAAAAGTGAGCTCAAGGCTAGCCTCAACTGCATAGCGAGACCCTGTCTCAAAAAAAAAAAAAAAAAAAAAAAAAAAAAAAAAAAAAAAAAAAAAAAAAAAAAAAAAAAAAAAAAAAAAAAAAAAAAAAAAAAAAAAAAAAAAAAAAAAAAAAAAAAAAAAAAAAAGACAAAAAAGAAAAAAATGATTGACAAAACTAATAGTTCTGTTAACTTCAAGTGTTCCAAATAGTGGATCACAAACAGTGAGATCCTAATTATTCACTCAGATATGCACAGAATTGTCTATTTTCTTCATTTATGTATTTAATATACTTTTATTAAGCTGATTGTTCTGCCAATTAAAATTAATTTATTGAAATTATAAGAAGTTATGATAGCCAGTGTAGATAAATCATCAAATTGTTATGTTGAGCAAAAATTCAAAAGTCAGTTTATAGAAATGGTATCATTTTTTGAAAGATCACAAAAATTCAAAGCATGCAGAAGGTTAGGCTGTTGGCATAGCAGATGTGAATAGTTCTATATGACTGCCCAATCTCTATTTGCTCAGATCTTCTGCTTAACATTAAGCCACAAAAGTCTTCATGAAGATATTTACTGGATTAATTTGTTGGATTTCTATCAAAACCTAGCTGTAAATATTTGTTTCAGTGATAGAATCCCATTATTTTACTTAATTAAGAAAAAAATTTTATAGTTCAAAGGATATGAAGATCAATCTATCTGTCATTTATCTATCAATGATCTATCTATGTATCTATCTATGTATGTATCTATCTATCTATCTATCTATCTATCTATCTATCTATCTATCTATGTAATCACCATCAATACATAGCCAGTAGGCTCTGACAACTGACACAGCTTTTCTTTTTTTAAAGTTTTATTGCTTTTATTTTATTTTATTTTATTTTATTTTATTTATTTATTTATTTATTTATTTATTTTTTTTTTTTGAGACAGGGTCTCGCTATGCAGTTGAGGCTGGTCCTGAGCTCACTTTTGGAGCCCAGGCTGGTCTCGAACTCACACCAATCCTCCTGCCTCAGCCTCCCGAGTGCTGGGATTACAGGCATGCGCCACCACGCCCGGCTTTATTGCTTTTAATAAGAAATAATGAGAAAGTTTCAAAATACATTAGTAGTACAACCACAATAATTAATATAATGCATATTGTTGTCTCCATAGTAGTTGTTTAGAGTACAAGATGTAGAAATGATAACTTTTCTAAACACTATTGGTAAAAGTATTTCTTCTCATTGAGCTAAGATGAAGTGGTTGCATGCATAGTCCAATACTCCATAATAGTAGTGGCTTATTGGTAGAACTGGCCTTGTCCGAAGCTGTTGACTTGAGCCTTTTACAGCTCAGTATTCTTATCCAACTTTACCTTTTATGCTTCATGGTTAAACTTTTCTGCTAGATGGTTAAGGCCAAGATAAGGGAAGACCTATATAACAAAACATGTAACTTTTGTATGTGACAAAGTCACTTAAATCCCCTCAGGATTTACCCTGAAACCATGTACAGCATGTTGTAGAACTTTTGTCAGTGTCAGCCACCTGGATGAGTCACAGCCATTGCTTGACCAGTTTGCTCTCCATGAGAGCTTGAGAGAATATTTTCTCTCTAGTTGACTCTCCTTAGGCATACTATACATTGTCAATCCCTTTCCTCTCTGGCCCCATAAACTCATTGAACAGATAATTTGGGACAAGGCTGGCCATGGTAGTACACAGCTGTAATCCCAGCACTTGGGAGGCTGAGGGAGGAGGATCAGTGCGAGTTCAAGAGCAGCCTGGACTGCAAAGTGGGCTCAAGGCCAGCCTGAACTGCCTGAGACTCTGTCTCAAAAAGACCAAAAAGAAAGAAAGAAAGAAAAAAAAGAAACTGACTAGCATAGCTGATTAAGAAACAAAATCCAGCAATATGCTGAATAGAAGAAACATATTTAACTCAAAAGGAGGTTCACAGACTCAAAGTCAAAGGTTGGAAAACAGTCCTCCATGTCACAGGAAGTCAGAAAAAAAAGCAAGGGTAGCAATTCTGGTTGCTGACAATATCAACTTCAAACCAAAATCATCCAAAGAGATAAAGAAGGAAACGACATACTTGTTAAGGGAAAACTGCAAGAGGAAGAGATAACATCTGTAAATATATATGCACCCGGACCACCAGCCAAATAGCTCAGCTGATTAAAGTACCTACTTAGGCAGACTCAGGGGCCAGAGTTCAATCTCTGGCATGCCAAGCTAGCTCTGCCTCTGGAGTACCATGAGACTGTGATTGAGATTGGGTATGTTGGCTCATGCCTGCGATTTCAGTGCTTGGGAAGCTAAAAACAGGAGGATCACTGTGAGTCCAATTCTATGTAGTGAGACCCTGTGGGCTTTGTGCTAAACACATTTATATATATATATATATATCCAGATGTAGGAGCGCTCTTCTACTTAAGATAAGTTTTAACAGACATGAAAAAACAAATGAGCAATGGGGGAATTTAACATGTCACTGTCACAAAGAGATTGGTCCGCTAGGCAAACAATTAGCAAAAGAATAGCAGAACTAAACCAAACTTGTGAAGAAATTGATTTAGTAGACCTTTACAGAGTGTGTCACACAGCAACAACAGAATACGTATTCTTCTCCACTACACTTGGGACATTCCCCAAAACAGAAAATATACTAGCACAGAGAGCACTATTAAGTAAATGCAAAATAACTGAAATTATCACATGCATACTATCTGATCACAGGGAAATAACACTGGAAATTATTGACAAAATAAACTGCAAAAAACACCATAAACACCTGGAAATTAAGTGACAATCTCCTAAACAACCAGTGGGTCACAGATGAAATTAAAGAAGAAATGTTGAAAAATTTACAAGCAAATAAAAATTCAGATACAACTTACCGAAAGTAGGATACAATAAAAGCTGTCTTAAGAGAAAATTTATGTTTGTGAATTCACATATTCAGAAAAGAGAACAAACTCAAATAAATTATCTTGTGCTTCATCTCAAGCACATAGAAAATGAAGAGCAAGTCAAGCCTAAGACCCAAAAAAGGCAGGAAGTTATAAAAATTAGATCAGAAATTTATTTATTTATTTATTTATTTAATTAATTTATTTTTTTGTCTTTTTTGAGACAGGGTCTCGCTGTGCAGTTCAGGCTGGCCTTGAGCTCACTTTTGTAGCCCTGGCTGGTCTCGAACTCGCACCAATCCTCCTGCCTCAGCCTCCCGAGTGCTGGGATTACAGGCGTGCGCCACCACGCCCGGCTAGATCAGAAATTTATGCATTGGAGAAGAAGAAAACAGTACAAAGAATAAATGAAACAGAGTTGGTTCTTTGAAAGAATAAATAAAATTGATAAACCCCTGGCCATCCTAATTTAAAAAAGAAAGAAAAACCCAAATTCATGCAATAAAGAATGTAAAGAGTGAAATCACTGCAGACCCTATAGAAATTCAGATCATAAATAACTTCTTACAAAATTTTTATTATCACAGAATAGAAAGCACAGAGGAAATGGACAGTTTTCTAGATGCATATGAAATTCCAAAGCTGACTGTAGAAGATATAGAAAGTCTGAATAACCCTATAATGATAAATGAAATTGAAAAATGTAACAACAACAGCAACAACAAAACTATCAACAAAGAAAAGCTTAGGTCCTGATGGATTTCTAGCAGAAATCAAAAGAAATTTAGAAAAGATTTAATGCCAACTTTTCTCAAACTCTTAAACAAAATTGAAAGGGAAGGAATTCTCCCAAACTCATTTCTGGAGGCAAGTATTACTCTTATTCAAAAACTAGAGAAAGATCGAACCAAAAAAGAGAACTACTGGTCATAAAGTTTTTTACAAAAGTCAGCACTCATGCATGATAAAAAGTCTACAGAGAATTGGAATGGATGGTTTATAACTCAACTGGATAAAAACCATGTTAACGTCATAACAAATAGGCAAAAACTGAAGACCTTCAGATTAAAATAAAAAACAAGACAAGGATGCCTACTGTTTCCACTCCTATTCAATATACTTTTGGAAACATCAGCCAGAATAATTAGAGAAGACAGAGAAATCACAAGAATAAGTATTGGAAGAGAAGAAGTGAAATAATCATTATTTGCAGGTGACGTGATATTGTATATAGAGGACCCCCCAAAACTCCAACAAGAGTCTTGTATATTTAATCACCAAATTCAGCAGTGTATCAGGATAAAGTGTCAACACCCAAAACTCTATAGCTTTTTTGTAAACTAACTGTGAACACACTGGGAGAGTAATTAGAGAAACCATGTTTGTTACAATATCATCCAAAGAAGAGCAATACTTAGGAATGAATCTCACAAGCTAAGTAAAAAGTTTGTACAGTGAAAATTATGTTACTCTGAGAAAAGAGAT
This sequence comes from Myocastor coypus, assembly GCA_004027025.1. Lineage (NCBI taxonomy): Eukaryota > Metazoa > Chordata > Mammalia > Rodentia > Myocastoridae > Myocastor > Myocastor coypus. The sequence goes on from PVJA010001905.1 coordinate 107,663, forward strand.
TGAGGAGGATTTGAGAAAATGGAAAATGTTCCATGCTCTTGGATGGGAAGAACCAACACTGTGAGAATGGCCATTCTCCAAAATTGTATATAGATTCAATGAAATCCGATAATAATAGCATTAGTATACCTCATTGGGATCTATATTGGGATTTTATCTTTTTGAAAAGTTTCTGTACTTCAAAGCAAATCTCCAGCAGAGTAAAAGGAAAACCAACAAACTAGACAAAAGGTTGTAACTGACTACCCCTCCAACAACGGACTTCTATCTGGAGCTTACAAAGATTTAAAAAAATCAAACTCCTCAAATTCAAAGACCCAATCCAAAAAATAGATATGTACTACCTTGCCTGGTTTCAGCGGCCAGCACAGAGTACCCAGAGTTCCAGGGCTGGCATGGCCTGTGGTATCAATCAAGACAGGGTCCTTCCACTTGCCAGGCAGACACTTAGACCTCTAAGCTATCTCCCCACCCCTGTTCTAGACAATTTTGTGGAAAATTAACTCTATGTACATGTGTGAATTTATCCCTGCATTCTTTATCCTATTCCATTGGTCTACATATTTGTTTTTATGTCAACACCCTGGTTTATGGATTACTTACAGCTTTCTACTATGGTTTAAAATCAGGCAGTGTGTAGCCTCCAACTTTGTTCTTTATGGTTGAGGTTGTTTTGGTTATTTGGGATCTCTGGGTTTTCAGATGGATCTTTAAATTATTTTTCCATTTATATGAAAACTGTTATTAGAATATGATAGGAATTCCAGTAACCCATGAGTCACACTGAATAATATGGACCTCTCACTGACGATAACCCTTCCAACCCCCACACACATATCTTTCCATTCCCCCACTTGTTCTTTGAAAGCATTGGATGTAGTTCCCTGTCTGTGATAAAATCTCCTCAAGGATTTCTATGCATGTCCCAGATAATGTTCTGGAAAGAAGGTATAATGTCAACTCACACAGTCTTTACAGAAACAAAACAATAAGAAATTGATATGCTAAATATTAGACATTATCTATGCAGTGACACAATATTGTGAATTTTTTCTCTATCATACAGCTAATTTTATTTTATGAATGATCATAGATACCCTTATAAAATACAGCAAAAAATCCAGAAATGGGTTTTTATTCTGCTTTAACTAGTATGAGACCTTTAGTAAGTGATATCAACTTGGCTTATTTTATGAGTATTTCATTACTTTATTGAGAAAATACATGCAACTTACGTAGTTTGAATTTAGAAGCTCTTTACAAAAGACACGACTTATTATATATGCCATTATCTTTTAGTTACAGAGCAAAATTCTTTTTTTGGGGGGAAGGGTCTACAGGGTGTTCAAGTTCTCACTACTAGATCGCACTTCTAGTGATTTGCCTGTTTACAGCCTCCAAGAGAGCTGAGATCATAGGCATGTGTCACCATGCCCAGCCTCAATTGCTATCTCAGTACACCCCGGGCTCGGGCCAGCAGGACAGGCCCAGATATCGAGCCTTAGCACCTGCCTCTGCTTGCAGGAGCTTTAATCTGCTGAGCTATTTCTCCAGCCCTAATAGCAAGTTATTTTGAAAAAGGCTCCATTATTCAGATGTAGATGGTTGGGCCCTGTTGAGCAAAATTATTATTTATTTGTTTGTTTGTTTTTCAAAATTACTTTTTTAAAAGTTTAAACTTTAGTAGTTATAAGCATCAATTTATGGAACCATCTAGATATTACACATCTCTTTCTCAGAAATGCCTAGATGGTGAGAAATACTTTATTTTTGAAGAAAAAATAAGATAATAATTTCTTAAAACTAGTCCCTAAAAGAATTAGGACAATAGAAGTTGCAGAAAAGACAGCCTGCACTGATTCCATTCTGTAGTCCTTATGCTGAGTTTGAGGCTTTTTAATGAGAAACAAAATTGCTAAAACAAACACAAAAACCCTTTTTTACATTAAAACAGTAACACCAAGTAGTTAAACCTCTTTGGCACGCCCTGCCTGAGTAATGACCCAGTTATCCTAACACGCTTTCACACCCAGGCCTTCCCCAGGAACATTTCTCCAGCAGGATAGCCGCAGAGGCGAAGGTCCTCGACAGCCTTCCTCCGGTGTGCGGGTGGCAGTGGCAGGCACAATCGTACCCTCTCTCTGTGTGTAAATCCGAATTGGAGCTCAGAGAACCTCAGAGGGGGAAGGGGGACAGGAGGGGCTTTGTGTCCCAACTTGTCTCTGTGCCCTTTGCAGGAGCTGAGCCCATCTGTCTCCATGAGCCGAGCGTGGCTTGTTCTATTGAAAGCACTGTTTGCAGCCAACTCAGGACAGATTAGATGTGTAGCTCCTGCCCCACATATGCAGCTCTTGTGCTAGCATGGAGTCAGTGAGGAGGAAGAAGTCAAGCTTTGTCCAGCAGGGACATAGGTGACAGTGATGAGCTGTATTTTACCCCAGAGAAGCAAGAAACATTTGGAGAGAGAGGAATATTTATCCTGATTTACACATGATTCGCTGTAAAGTGTCAAAACATCATATACTACCTCATGACTGTACATGCCTCCATAACCCAGAAGAACAAATAAATTATTTAAAAGCAGTAATACTTGGAATATGCCGTACATGTTGATTCTTTATGCGGATTTAGACAGGCACATTCAATAGCTACTGTGCAGGATGGTCGTGAAGCTGGAGATTTCATAAACCTAGAGAAAGTGCCGGCAGTTATGAGCCCCAATTAACAGAGCATCTGGCCAAAGGGAGAGTCGGTCTCGGTGCTCAGCAGAAGGTCCGTGTTCACATCTCCTAAAATCATTACCTAGTTTCTAACGCTGTAGAATGTACAACTGCAGCTTCCATAGCCAGAGGAAGGATCACATAATATGCTTTGTCACTGTTGCTTTATTTTTATGGTATGAAAAGCACTTTATGGTATAATCCTCTACATGAGGATTAAAGTTTCAAGAAAGTACTAGTACTTAGACGCTATCAACTCTTCAGCTTGGGGAAACCAGAGTAAATGCCTCTTAGTAGTCCTTGCTGAGATGCATACATATTCTAGCACAGTCCTGCGTCACTGACTTCAAACTTGCAGGCAGTATCAAACTGGAGTCAAACATTTTCTCTGCCTTCTTTCTGGTTTATTTATAATTATTGACTTTATTTTACTACTTTGGTCCCAGACCAATCATTAATGAACATGAGGACTTAAAATATGTTTCAAAATTAAACAAAACAGGTGAGTTAAACTGCTTTTATGTTTGGGAAACAAGCCCCACTTTGTTCCTTCTGAGAACGGGTTACTCTAAGATGTTTGATTGCTATTTAACGTTTCATTACGCTGACAGTCTGTTACCACCTAGCACCCGTTCCACTCTCCTCAGAAAGTGACTTGGCATTTTTGTGGTGTTTTCAGTCTAGGGAGATAAATCTGCATCTCCATCTGGATTGACCAGATGAGGCTCCCTTCAGAGCCAATTAGCACATTACCAATGGGGTCACCTCCACGTGGTAGGAGGGGCTTTGCACCTCCAGGGAGACCATAAACTGCCTTCAGGATACCTCCAGATGCTCCAGGACCAGAAGCCAATCAATCTTGTACGTAAGTGTTTAGCACACTTACCCCAGGGTCCTGGGAAGACACTGAAAGAGTATAGGCCTTTCTGAGGCGGAATCTTTGGGATATTCTTTTGTTTGTCTCTCACTTAGCCAGATTGAAAAAGATGTTTATGCCACACAAGAGGCCAAGCCAAGGCTGGTGGGTAAAGTGTGAGGCATCAGGTTCTATTAAATTTTCCAGCCACTGACATGTCTCATAATTCCTTGCATGATTTGACTGGAGACTCTCAACAGCCTCCACCATAGCAACTGGAAAGCCAAACGTGGATACATAGAGCCCTCAGGTGCCCCATCTAGGGAGAGAGTTCAATGTCGCAGTCCCATGAGAGTAGTTAAAACACAGCCCTAGCAGCACGGATGCCCCTGGAGGTGGGTGGCGGCGTGCCTCTGTGGCGTCCTCAATATACCTGGGGCATCTGAGGCTGTTCCTATAGAAGTTCAGGTTGGGTCCACAAATTTCTTAGGTTTCCCTGCGCAGGACTCTTATTTCATGAAGCATTTCCTTTCACTGAACTTTTCCTGGGAAAGAATGCAAATTAAATATTTTTAAGCAGTGAGGGTTGGAGCAGGGACAGCAGAGGGGGAAAGGAGGCCATGGGAGAGCCCGGTGGAGCCACGGTTGCCTCAGGTGGCTGGCTAACTAGCTGAGCCTTTGTGTGGACCCCGGCTGCTTGCGGGATGGGGCCAGGAGACAGAAGAATGACAGTCTGTAGGAAGAAAGAGGACAGTAATTATGGGATCCGTGCGATTAGTGCGGTAGCCAGAGAAATTAAGCCACAAGTCTGAGGAATCTTTCCTTCTGTGTGGTACCTGCAGAGGGAGAGAAAAGGCCTCACTGCAGAGTTCAGTTGGAATCCACTCCCTGCCAGCCTGGCTTGATTACTTTCTCGGTTGCCTACTGTGGAGGTTGAGCAGCTCGACCTTCCTTTCAGTGCAGCTGTATTGTCCTTGCCTGAAAAAGAGGCAGATTAAGAATTTCCAGGGATCCCTCCATCACGGGCCTCTGACAGCAGCACCTGGGGAGCTGATTTTCCATGCTTCAATGTGCAGAGGCCAAGACGCTTCTCAACATGCGCTCTGTTCCTGCAAATCACCCACCGCACTTGTGAGAAGCACAAACCTTCCTGCGAAGTGGTCTTTTGCGTTTCCTTCCCACTGCCCTCTCATTTTCCCCTTAAGCGCTTTATTATCATTATGATTCTTTGAGATGCTCTAGATAGAATTCAGGGGGGTGTTCATAAGTAAGGAGTACATCGCCTCAGTTAAGGCACTGACAATGTCTTGTGGGTGGGTAAGCTATATTCTAACTATCTGGAGTCTGAGATTCTCACGGCTGTCACTTAGGTCATACTGGGGTTTTTTGTTCAGCAAGATTTTTAATTAAATGCAATATGTTTGCAAAATAATTGAAAGCATGAAAGCCACTTAACTTTGTCAAGCCAGGAACAAAAACTACTCAGTGTCTTCTTAGTGCAAGGGCTGCTTCAGATGGCTAAGCAGAGGGTTAGTCAGATTTGAAGCTATTCTGTATATACATCTCTATCTATATCCATGTTTCTGCCTACATCTGCATCTGTCTGTCTGCCTATCTATCTATCTATCTACCTACCTATTAGACAGATTTGCATCATGTTCCTTTTATTGAAAAATTCTTCAATGAAGATCTCTTTTAAACTTTTAAAGGACTTATTAATTTGGTATAGGTTCTCACTATGCAGCTTGCATTTGTAGTTATTGTCCTGTCTCAGCCTCCGTAGCTTTGGGATTACAGACATATGCCGCAATGCCTGGTTCCAGTGGCCAGCACGAAGTGCCCAGGTTTTGGGGCTGGCGCAGCATGTAGTACTGGGGATTGAACCCAGGTCTTTGAGCTTTCCAGGCAGGTAGGTGCTTTGACCACTGAGCTGTCTTCCCAGACAAAGATCTTTGTCCCTGGGATAATGAGATCGTGGTAAAGCTGGGTCCAGGAAGGCCAAGCGCTCCTTCCGCCTGACTGCTGTGTGTCAGACCTACCTTCTGGATTCCTTTGGCTTTTCCTCCTCAGAACCTATAAAAGTACCAGGGAGGAAAATTCAGCTACTGCTTAGTATTTCTGAATGATTTGTTTTAGAGGACTGTATTAATGAGTTATGGTCATTCTGAATGGAAGATCTACATTGGCTAATTTAGTGCTTCTATAATAGTCATTGGTCCTATATCTGAGAAATTCAATAAACCTTCTCTATAACTAATTCTTTATGATATTCCAATTTTTATTTCCAATAAAAGGTTGTCAGTGAATCAACGTATGCTGACATCATCACCCTTGAGCACGTAGTCATTCTGAGACTTGCCTTTTATGGCCTGAACATTTATCTTTTCTGCTTACTATTAAGAGAAATTTTTATTTTAAAGCACTGCAATTTTTAGTGGTGGCATTTTCCTAGTAACAAATGCCTCCTAGGATGGCTGGGGTAGAGAAATCTAAAATAAACTAACAAATAAACAGAACGTGTTGTGAAACTAAAGACAAGATAACCAGGGTGGATAAAAAGAGCACACCCGACTCAGTGCATTCAGCTCTCTAATGCTAAGCAACCACACCGGGAAAAGTATCAAAAACTCATATTTGGAAGCAGCTATGTAGCACACTGATTGTGCTAGACAGGAAAAAGCAGAGGCTATGGCATTGCAGCCAAGGCTGAAGGAAGGAGACGAACGAGCCCCTGGTGGCTGTGGGGACAGACGTCCCTAGCGTCTGCAGAGCAGCGGGCCACTGGAATGCCGCCAGGGCACCGCGAGTGTAAGCTCCATCCAAGCCGAACCACACCGTTAGCTCAAGTCCATGTCCTTGCAACAGGCAAGGAGGAGAAGACGAGCCAAGGGACAGAAGGACAGCGAAGAAAGCCACTGTTGAGAGCTGGCATGCACTTGTGTCCCACAAACTACTTTTGAAGTTCTAATGGTAACAGTCTCCGTGGAACTCTGATAACAAGGAAGACAGACACTGGTGTGTAAATGACATCATCACCAAGGCCAGGGCCCCAGAGCAGAGTGGCTTTCAAAGGGACTCTAATCTTACCCTGTTTGTTGGCTTCCTTTCCTAGCTCTGGCCACAAATGATGAAACAGAGAGATGCTTTGTTCATCCAAGCTGTGCCGACTTGGCCTGGAACTGGGAATTGCAGACCTAGACAAATGCCTGGAGGAGCAGACACAGGGGTCAGTCTGGCTGAAAGACTGGCATAGGCCTCCTAAAGACGGTGGAAGCCAGTTTCGCACAGCCTGGCCAGCCGCCTCAGATGCCAGCCGGTACCTTGAGAGCAGCCTCAAGTCTCATCAACCGCGTGGAAGTAAATGCGACTTCATTCCAAGTTTGTTAGAGCTGTCTTCCTGAGAAATAGGCGGCTCATCCTGTCCCCCAACATTTTGTCTTTTCCTTTTCTGAATCATTGGAGGCTCTGTAATTCAATCTGGTATGGGCCGCATTAGTCAATATCTTTCCACTTTTACCAGGTAATACACCTGCGTAGATGTAGGAGGAAGGTGTTCCTGGTATCTGAGGGCCATTTGATTGAATTCCCATGGATAACCATTCCAAAGGACTGGGCACTAGAGAGTCTTCTGTCTGAATGTGCGTATGTGGTATAAATAATGTTGCCCTCAGAGCAAGAATTAAGAAGCCCGGTGTGGGAAGATTCACAAGGGCAGGACACACTGAACAACGGTGCTTTCTTTGTTCTGTCCCGCTTTAGGAAGGACCATAATTTTCACTGTACTGAAACTCAAAGGACAAAGCCGTTTCTCAGTATAAAGTGTTTATATAGCCCAAGCTAATTAGTATTAGAAATATCTGCCCTCTTTCCTTTCCTCTGTAACTTCAACATTTATCTGAGAGGGGACAGAGAACTTCAAGAGTTCTTTTCAATGTAAGCTCTAAGGAGTTCACTTCCTGTACTTTTCATGAACTCTGTGAGGGTTGGATGGAGCTATACTGAACATGAATTTGTGCATGTCTTCAGTATTTTTCAGCTAGGAGTGAACTCTCAGTATAAAATAGAAACTATTTGACTTTCTGTTTTAATGCCATAACATATTCTTTACTGGGATAGTAATATTCATTAGGGTTGGCAGCTCATTATCATTACAAGCTAAAAGGGAACTTTGTCACTGTACAGCATTGCAGTAATATTGCAGTACGCAGTTATGTATTTCTCAGCTGTTAAAATATGATGTGATAGATGTGTGGGTCTTTAGTAAAAGTTTTCATGGTAATCATTCAACTATCAGGCTGCTTCAGTCAGTCTCTGGGGTGTTGCCTTTGGTTATATTCCAGAGAAAGAAGAAAAAAGCTGCACTATAAGGGAATGTGTTTGTGTATACTAATTTGAAATGGGTATATGTTTGGTCGGAATTCTAGTTGGCAGTGAGACAATAGCTTAAATGTAAGATTCAAGGTTTTCATGTAGCTGGGGCCCAGTGGGATGGCTCAGTGGTCTAAAGTGCCTGCTTGGGAAAGCTTGGGCAGCTTCAGGGACCACAGTTTGATCCCCGGCACCACATGCTGCGCCAGCCCTGCCCTTGGGACAGGCTGAGCCAGCCATAAAAATGAGTGAATAAACAAACAAAGGTTCTGAAACAAGAAAAAAAATAAATAAAATAAAAGATTCTTAAAAAAAAAAAAAAAAGGTTTTCATGTAGGGATTTGCTAAGTAAGATACGGAAATGGGGCTTCAGAATTTAGTGTGTAGTAATAGAAGAAAATTAATTTCGAAAGTCATAAAGGAGTTGCATTAGACTTCTCTAGGAAACTAGCATGAGTAGTGGGTGTGTACATGTACTGATAGGCAGGTGATACAGGGACATAGATTGTGGGGTTGATCATGGAGACTGGCTCACTGAACCATGAGCTCTCAGGAATTCTATGATCTGCTGTCTTCAGGACTGTGATTCAGAAAAGCAGTAGTGTTGACTGCAGCTGC